>CM023484.1:98708918-98814897 GCA_013339685.2 Hyalomma asiaticum | reverse complement strand
CGGTCCCCGCAGCCGGGGCGACAGCTGGAAGGAGCGAGCTAGTGGCTTCCTGTGTCACAGGCGCGTTACGAACGGCGGCAGTTTTAGTAATGCCATCACACTCCCAGAGCATGTGTCGCAGCGTTGCTCTCCGTCCGCACGCTTTGCACGCATCGGTCTCGTAGAAGCCTGGATAACAATGGCGTAAAACGGCTGGGCTTGGGTAGGTGTGCGTTTGCAGTAAGCGTAAGGTTACAGCTTCGTTCCTGTTTAATTTAACATGCGGTGGCGGGAATTGGCGTCTTTCGAGTCTGTAGTGCTGGGTGAGGTCTCTGAATGTGGTCAAGCGATCACCCCACGACCACTGTGATTCTTGTTGCTGCGTGTTTGTTGTATTGTCACGATCCAGCAGGTCCGACAGCCCGCTCTCGGGGGCGGAGGCGGCGGCCACGTAATCGGCCGCGGCTCGGTGAGTGAGACCTCGAGCCACGGCGTGGGCCGCCTCGTTGCCCAGGAGCGGGACGTCGGTGTGTGCCGGGGTCCAGATGAGGAAGACCGTCGAATTTTGGTGCTGTGAGGGCGACTTCGAATCACCGTCATCACAAATTTTGAGTATGCGGGCCGCTTCCCACGAGACGCGGCCGCGGGCGAAACCGCGGACTGCTGCCTGCGAATCGCTGATCACGACCTCGGCGTTTGGCACCGCGGCGAGGGCTAGAGCAATCGCGGCTTCTTCAGCCGCCTCCGTGTGTCTCGTGGTCACAGTGGCGCACGCGAGGCATTTTCCTGTGCGGTCAACAACCGCGATCGCGTGTGCGCTTCTCCCTCCTCCATATCGCGCGGCGTCTACGTACACAACCTCTTTACTATTTCCAAACTTCGCTTGAAGGTCGCAAGCCCGTTTGTTACGCCGCACGACGTGGTGCGTCGGATGCATGTTCTTTGGAAGCGGCTGGACAATTAGGCGGTCTCGGAGCGAGGCCGGAACCGCTGTCTTTTCTCCATGCTGAGTGTCATACATAATTCCGAGGGACATGAGGATGTGTCGACCTGACTTCGACCTGGATAACCTTTCGTATTGCGCAACGTTGTGCCCTTCGATTAATTCATCGAGTGTATTGTGAAGGCCGAGCTCTAGAAACTTGTCGGTACCCGCGTTAATTGGAACGCCAATCGCCCTCTTGAACGCTTTTCGTATCATGCGTTCGATCTTGTTTTTTTCCGAGCCTAGCCATTTGAGGTACGGGGCAACGTATGTTATGCGAGTTATCGCGTACGCTTGCACTAGACGGATCGCGCAGTGTTCGCGCATACCGCTGCGTCTATTCGTGATGCGACGCAAGAGCCGGATTGTGTCATCCACCGAACGGCACAGTCTTCGCACTGTCTCCCCGTTATGACCGTTCGCCTGTAGGTGTAACCCCAGGATTCTAATTTTGCCTACGTGCGGTATGGGGGTACCGTCTGCTGATACAACGCGTATTTTGGAGTATTCGCGTTCATCGTCGCGTGGGGTTCTTCTACCTCGGCTTGTGGGTCTGTAGAGCAGGAGCTCGGACTTGGTCGCTGAGCACTCGAGGCCCGTCCCTTGCAGGTAGTCCTCGACAGCATGTACTCCTGCCTGCAGCGTTTCTTCAACGTGACCGTCGCAACGTCCTCCGGTAACCCACAGGGTTATGTCATCCGCACAGATACTGTGTTGCAACCCTTCCACTTGCGTTAATTTCTCAGGAAGTCCGAGTAGAACTAAATTAAAGAGTAATGGTGATATAACCGAGCCTTGTGGCGTACCCGTCGATCCCGTCTCAAATTCCGACGATTCCACATCGCCGACGACAATACGTGAGCGCCTGCCAACAAGAAAATCTCGAATGTAATTGTACGTCCTCTGACCTAGTCCTAATGTGTTAACTCTGTTTAATATTGCTTCATGTTTTACGTTGTCAAAAGCCTTTTTAATATCGAGGCCAAGGATTGCCTTGGTGCAGCTGCTATTGTCGTCAACAATCTGATGTTTTAGCTGAAGCAGTGCATTTTGTGCGGAGAGATTGCGGCGGAATCCTAGCATGGTGTGTGGGAACGCGTCATGATCTTCGAGAAAGTCGCTGACTCGATTGAGAACTGCATGTTCCAGGACTTTGCCAACGCAAGACGTGAGAGAAATTGGCCTTAAATTCTCGAGCGTTACTCGCTTGCCTGGTTTAGGAATCATGATAACGCGAGCCCGTTTCCACGCCTGGGGGAGGGAGCCCCCACGCCAGCACTCGTTGACGTAGGCCACTAGTCGGGAGATTGACTTGTCGTCTAAATTACGCAGCGTCTTGTTAGTAACCCGGTCCGGGCCGGGCGCCGACCGGGTATTTAGTTCGAATAGAACTGTCCGAATTTCCGCTTCACTAAATTCCTCGTCTAATTTGTCATTTGTGACTCCGTCGTAGTCGGGATGTTGAATGCGCTGGCATGCTTTAAAGTAACGGTCACGTAATGCATCGAGCAAATTATCTCCTTTGTAATCTCTTATTAGCCTACGAATCTTGTGGCCTTGAGCGGGCCGGGTCTCCTCCGAATCTAATAGGTGCCGAAAGAAGCGCCAAGCGGAAGCCCCGCTCATCAGCCTCTCGAGGCCGTTGCATGTGTCTTCCCACTGTGCCCTACACACTTGGAACGCGTATTCCTCTATATCTCTGTCTAATTGCGCAATGCGTTTACGCAGCGCCCTGTTGTGTCTTTGGCCTTTCCACCTTTTTTGGAGTGCGCGTTTAGCCTCCCACATGTGTAGAAGCCTGCTGTCGATTACTTCGAGGTTCGCTTCGGGCGGGACATCGCACGTTGCCGCATCTACATCCCTTCTGAGCACCTCGGTCCATTCTTCGATGTCCGTAATTTTGAGACACCGTATTTTTATTCAGGAAGGCGCGCAATTAGTAGGGGAATGATCTACGATGCGGGAAATCGCATTTTGTTCGACTTCTGATCGAGTCAAAATTTCACAAAAAACCCAATACTATAGGCTTACCTTTTTTGGCATTTTGGGCAAAATTTTGAGAGACCGTATTTTTATTCAGGAAGGCGCGCAATAAGTAGAGGAATGCTCTACCAGTAGCGCACCCAGGATCGCTACCAGGGGGGGGGGGGGGGGGGGTTCAATTTTTCACGAAGGGCCGCGCATGCCATTACACAGTTGTTGCGTGTGTAAAAAAAAGTAAATAAAATAAAATGCCAAATAATAGTAACATCAATGATGATGAATATTTTTATTATTTTTTCGGCATTTTGCAGAGACATTAGCGCCACATTCTTCTAGGACATAGGAGCAGTTACGGAGTGGGATGGGATTAGGTCGGCGTCAGGGGGGGGGGGGGGGGGTTACAACACCCGAACCCCCCCCCCCTCCCGTCGGTGCGCCACTGCGGTGTACGGTGTTGCCGTCTTCTTCTGGCTCCTGAAGCACTTCGCGCGTACGTGCACAAGTGTGGAATAACTGTATCGGAGTAAGAAGGACGAGTTAACTTCTGCTGTCGCCAGCAAAGCACATACGCGCAACAGGCATTACAGATGTATCGAGATAGATTTCATGCATGGCAGGTCACTTCGTACACACGAGCTAGTCAGACCGCGTGCCTCGCGAACTGCCGTTGTAACGTTTAACCACACCACCAGTGAACATGCGAAAAGAAAACGACTGTGACAGTACTTACTTCGTTGTGTCGGCACGTGTTTCTATGGTCGAGCATTGAACGTAGCTTTCTGCGACGAACTTGTGGCTCCGCAGTTCGTTGCGGTTTCCGGCGCTTTTCGACGTTCGATAGGCCTCTACTTTGCCTATATCAAGGCTTTTTGGTATAATGGTCAGGCTCTTGGTCCACGACATGATGCCGCTGCGCCCCAACTCTCAGAAAAAAACATAAGCCGCCAACCAATTTCGACCGCGCACTAGAACGGGACACCTAAAAAAAAACACTGCCTCCCGCACGCACCGAACTACGCCGCACACTCCGACCAACTGATGGGGGACAGCGTATAGGGTGATGAGTAGCAGAGCCGAAGTGCCTCTTGAATCAATGTCGCCAGACTGAATTAGGAAAGGGGTCTATTGGTGCATAACTCTTGTTTTTACCTGTATTCTGGTACAGGTTTGCACGTAAGCCGTTATTACTTACAACTGTCAGCTGCACGTTAGCGGCCGCTTCTTCCTGTACTACGTGTCGTGGTGATCCTCGGACAACTCTACTACTTGGAGGTAACTACATTTTTTTTTGTTCATTTCTGTTTCAAGACCAGTTTTCAGCAGTGCGTGTGCGTGTCTGTGTTTATTCCGAGAAGCCCGCTTGTCAGCATGTTAATTTTGACGGCTTGGGTGTGATTTACATGAAATGTTGCTTGAAAAGCTCTTGGCAGTTGTCAACGTGTTGTGTGAGACAAAATACCAGGAAAAAGAACGCTGTTGACTCGACATCATAGAATCTGGTCAAGGTGTGGTAGTGTGTAAGGTAACTGTGATATTTTGCATGTCAGCCCTGACGTGCTATGCGATGTCCCATTGTATGAAACTTGATTCTGGTACAATCGAGTCTAATAAGTTGCGTGCTTTTGGACTGACTACACGTAAATATCTCTTACAGGTGGTAAAGTGCACGAAATCTGATAACAGTGCGCCCGAGAAGTGTCTTTGCAACGCCTGCTGTAGACATCGAAAAAAAAAAGAACAGATGAAGATTGAGAGACACGTGCTTCTGCCCCGTCATTCTTTGAATAAATTTGACTCTTTCATAAAGGCAGTGATATTGAGTGTTGAACTTGCTGCTGCTGGCTGCATGGGTCCGTGCACCTAAACATAAATGTCATTTGACATCGTATGAATATAGTAAGTTGAACTCATGAGGGCATTCAGTGGATGTCCACTAACATCCAGTCAATCTATACGTGGAGCAGATGTGGACATCATCTGGATGTCCGCTAACATCCAGTCAATCTATATGTGGAGCAGCTGTGGACATCATGTGGATGTCCATTCTGTTCGAAATGGACATCCTCTAGATATTTATTTAACATTAGAACAACTTTCGTGGATATCCTATAGACATTAGATATCTTATTGTGGATATCTAATAAATGTCCAGAGGATGTGATATGGTTGGTTGGGTGACCGGAGCCAAGAACGGATGTACAACCAGGCCATGGATCACTGAAAACGCTAAGCGAAGCGCAACTGAATGAATTCATGGCACCAACGAACGAGGAATACTCGGGGATGATGTGTGTGTGTGTGTGCGATCCAATGTTTAATTAGTTGAACCCCACGTCAACTCACGGACTTATGTGAAGTATTCGTCCTCCATCATCCGATACGAGAGGCAACGTGCTGGAATAACACCTAGCTCTATCTTGCAGGGTAAGATTTTTCGTTATTATGATGATCCGAGTGACCATGCGCATTGCCGGATGTCTGCTTTTTTTATATCCGTGTCGTTATTACAAAAGAAAAAAAAACTCTTTTGGCTACGGAAATACGGAGCAATGGTTTCACTGAACTACAAGTCCCGATGTGTTCTTCGCACGTTCTCCGTGGCTAAGGCCGTGTCAGATACGCGGCATTTGCCTGCCTGCACAGTACGATGATGTGAGAGAACTTCATGTTACCAAAAATCTGTGCCTGGATGGCGTACCGGCCCAGCTGGCGCCGAGTATCATTACTTTCGGTAACGGGTGCACCGTTCCGCACTGCGCGCCGCTTGCGTCGTCTGCTACGATGCCGTACGGGTCGTTTGCGCCTGATTCGGCGCATGCGCACTCGGACCATGCAAAAGGCGGATTACACCCAACGATATTATTTTAAATTTTCATCATCCTGCAGTGAGGTAATTTGACGCGTTGCATGATCGGCGAGTGATGGTGACGAGAGGGATAAAAGTAAAGCCTGTCAACTTGACCTGTACTGTGCAAATATGCAAATAAGAAGTCCATCGCACGTCTCTGTTGTGTGGGGCAAGCTAGAGAGCCTAAAACATAGTGAGGTGATAAAGGGATCTGTGTGATTGATGGCATGCAATGTTCACAGAGCGCATGCTCATCGTTGTACGCTCGGAATTCAAACAAAATATGTTCTACGGTTTCAAAAGAGCCGCAGTTGTTTCAGTGCCGGCTTTTCTCTTGATGAAAATGGTATGTAAGAACTCTTACATGCGCAAGAATTCTTAGGACATCCATTCTTTGAAAAGCTGGCCGACCATCATACGGTTTACATGGTTCGCCTGGTTTCATCTTACATGCGGCCCCGCCATAGTTATGTAGTAGCTGTGGCACTCGGCTGCTTATCCGAAGGTCGCGGGATAGCATCCCGGCCGCGGCGGCTCCATTTCAATGTAAGCGAAATGTTGAGGCCCTATGTGCTCTGCGATGTCACTGCACGCTAAAGAACCCCCGGTGGTTCAAATTTCCAAAGCCCTCCACCACGACGTCTCTCACAATCTTAGCTTGGTTTTGGGACGTTAAGCCGCAGAAATAATCACCTCTTACACGCGTGCGTGTGCCCTTTAGCGGTTGAAATCCAAATTGGAAGAGAAGCTCCGGGGAAGATGGAGGCTTGAATCTATGAACCGATCGCTAAAAACGATCTGGAACAGGGAATGTCCACTGGCGTCAATGTTCCGCCAAGTAGAATTGTCTTCGTCAGGATGGCAGCCTGAGACATGTGGCAGCTGCCGTGCTGTCGAAGTCCACTTGTTGAAACATTGGCTCCCAGCGACATTTGCTGTTCTACATCGTTCTTAGTTGTCTGCTCATCGACTGTTGTGGTCCGCACACTTGCCTTCGGAGGGTAAAGGCCCGGTTTCAAAGCTCAGCACTGCCAACAGATGTGTTTGTTTGTTCTCTTTGTTTTTGTGTCTGCTTATTTCTCTAGTAGAAAATCTGAAGCATTCATATGGTTTAATATTGCCGCGGTACAATGCAAATCCAATATGTGAATCCGCCGCTTACACGTCATTGGTCAAGTCAGTACCACGTGACCTGCCAGCTCACTGAGCCAATGGTACTGCAGCGGGCGCCGACTACTATTGCGACGGAACGTCAGAGGCAAAGACAGCTCTCGAAGTAAAATAAACTACGTTAACTCGTATGGAGCCTGAGACATGTGCCAAATTGGACGAAATGTTCATTGGGACAGCGATGCCAAAATGCGATAACATTCACTCACATTCGAGGCTGTTGCTGGAAAGGGTCACGAAAAATACATTGAAATAAAATGAAGCATTAAATTTTGTGCTGTGTTAATAGAAAACAAAAGTTCAAAAGTGTAGAAAAAACGCACATATGAATTCCTTGCGATGAATGGAATAGTGCTCCTGAATTACACGACGATTTTACGAACACTGAAGAGTTGAGCATAAAGAGCAGCGACCAAGAAGTTGCTAGCTGTAACATCAAAAATGGCCAGATAAGTTTGCTATGCATTAGGCAAGAGAAGACCCAACTAAGGACGTGAACCGAGAACTGATAACTTAACCGTGTAGCACAACTGACTTCACATTTACAACGTATGCGCTGCCACATAGAAGCACAGTTACACGTGATAAGTTAGAGTAGCACGTGACATTTGACTACTAGCTACAAGGCGTGCTGTCCCGTGATCGCTGAATTGCGGCCTACCTGATGTCTCGAAATAGAAAGTTACGCCTTAAGACTTTCCTAACCTGATATTTTCATTAAATACATTATTTAAATAAATATTAATGATAAGATTTTCCGGAAATTTATTCGTAATGTAGCCGTGAATCTGAAGCTTCACCTTGTATGGAGTACACTTTTGCTTAGGCGAAAGCACTGCGTGCTCTGAGAGAGTCAGAGAGAGAATAAAGCTTATTAAGAACCGGTGCGATGTCTGCGCACGTTAAATAGCCGAAGGTGACCGAAATTTTTGCAGCTCTCCACTGCCGCTTTCCTCTGCTTTCTACCCTGTCATTCTCTTTCCCATACCACCACGCATGCTCAGCCGTGCTACCGTCAAGGGGTGCAGAAAATGGCACTATTTTCTTAACCGCATTAATCAGTAGTCCACTAATGCAACATGGGTGGAAGCGAAAACGCATGTCCCTTCCACTCCGTGATGATGGTCCATCAGCTAAGCAGTGCAATGCTTCTAATGCACGTTCCTTATGTGTGTCGCTCTAGCGTCTCTTTTATTCTGAGCTTCGAGTATGTATCCCTGAGGCTACGCATACGCATTCAGCAGGGAGCCGATTCTCGAGCCACTACCAAAGCGAATCGGTGGGCAGTAAAACATTCGGAGAGGGCAAGAGCGTAAGAGAAGAAAGGAGTGCACGCAAAAATGTCGCATTTCGCTTTGCATAATCATCATGTAGTAGTGCGCTGAGGGCAAGAGTAGGTCGAGTGCGTAAAAAATGTAAGTACGCGCACTGCTTTCCGCGGCTCAACACTTGGATATCGCCATTAGGGACCCGTTCGACGTCGTTTGCAGTTTCATTGAAACGACAAACTATATAGGATTTTAATTGTTGATTTTATATCAAATCCAAACGTACAGATAAACACTACTCGTTTCGTCTATGTGTTAAAACCTAATTAATTATTTCTTCCACATAGGCGTCGTGATTTATCTGTCTTGTTTAAAAGTGAAACTGCACAGTTCCGGAAATTTAATTACATACAAATACTCTCCTTTGCGCATTCGTTGCTATCAAACACTTCAAAATAAGAATAATTGAACTAACTCCCGGCTAATCGCTCTTGGTCGCTGAGCGCCGTAGGCATTTAGGATCATCATCATCATTACTTTCCGTGAACACCGCAGACAATGTCGTGAATTCTGGCTATTTAGAGACAGCTACCCTTTAAAAAAATTAAAGCAGGAAGGCCAAGCCGACGCCTATAAAATATGAGTAAACAGCTGAGCTGGGGCAAAGGTGTCACATTCACAATCCCTGTCATGTAGCACTATCATCCTCACTGTCGCTGTCACCTGGCAGAAGGCTGTGGGTAGTAGGTGGGGGGGGGGGGGGCATGCAGCGGTTACACTTTCCCCTTCTGAACGACCCAGGACTTGATTCTCTTTACTTGCCTCTTTTTTCATTCTTTCAATCCTTTATTTTCTTCATTTTCTTTATCACCTTTTGTATCGTCTTTCGCATAAGCACTCTCTATCATGTAGCAGTCTGATTAGTGGGTCAAGACCAAGAGCTTTTTCCTTCTGCGTGAAAAGCCCGCTGTTAACAACAAAAACTACTACTGCAAACGACACCATCCAGAGATCGACCTCGACCTGAAACAGCACAGCTGCTCAAAAGTGCACTGAAAGCCATGCGACCAAGTGACGAATCACAACAGGACGGCACGGCGGGGTACAGCGGTGGGCACTGTTAGGGTGAACACACGAGCGCATGACTCTTGAAGCGCCGGTCTAGCCAACGTGGCCACGCATTAAAGCAAGCCTGCCCATACGCAGTAATAAGCGATGACATGACGTCATGCCAGCAGCATTCTGGCAACGTGAATACGGGAGTTACAAGTATGCAGCAAGCGACACAAAGCAATCCCTCCCATCTTTCCTGCGCATGCGCGGGCTTGCTACGCTGGCGCTTAGTGCATTCCGGCCACTCGCTCACGTGGTCACTCTAACAGTGCTCACAGCTGTATGTCAAACGTAGTCCGTGGCAGCAGTAGTACGATGAAACAGCCTCAGAAGTCGCCGCTAAGGGTAAAGCTACCGTTGTGCTATGGCACCACCCGATGACTAACTACGTCGTTACCTTAATGCTCATTATATTCACGGCCGCCTAGGGTGTGCTGCGCCTGGGACGCTAGTGCCAACAGTCCACATGCCATGTTACTCTGATGTAACCAGGCTGCCGTTTCTGATCAACTGTGGCAACAGTAATATTGTGGGCATGAGGACCTTCTCTTCATCTGTATATCATCATCATCACCTAGGCTTCTTCATCTATTGTGGGTCGTCATCTAGAGTTGGATCTACGCCTTGGAGGCCAACCACCGCAGCCTCAAGGCTCAATAAAACGGCGTCGTTACCATAGCTTCACAATGCTATTCCTATTATTTATCAATTGTTTATCACCTATTATTCCTCAATTATCTCCTGAAAGAAATAGATGTTTCCATCAGGTTCTTTGCAGGTGACTGCTTTATATACAACAAAATAGAATCAGTAGGTCACCAGAATAAACTACAGGACAATTTACAGAAGATACAGAAATGGTGTGATGCCCCGCCACGGTGGTCTAGTGGCTAAGATACTCGGCTGCTGATCCGAGGGTAGCGGGATCGAATCCCGGCCGCGGCGGCTGCATTTCGATGGAGGTGGAATGTTGAGGCCCGTGTGCTGTGCGATGTCAGTGCACGTTGAAGAACCCCAGGTGGTCGAAATTTCCGAAGCCCTCCACTACGGCGTCTCTCATAATCAGAACTGGTTTTGGGACGTAAAACCCCACAAAACAACCAAACAACAGAAATGGTGTGATGAGTGGCAAATGGTGCTAAACCTGCTAAAAACAGTAGTTATGACAGTCTATGGAAAGTTAAGTTATTTAAAGTACTTTTATTTTATCAATAGTCGTGAACCCGCAAGAGTTATTGAGCAGCATAAATATCTCGGTGTGATCTTCACGAGTGATCTTCGCTAGAACCACCATATAGATTTTGTGTGCGCCAAGGCTACCAAATCGCTCTGGTGTCTGAGGCGGAATTTCCCACTCACAACGCAGGAAACAAAATGTATAGCATATAAGACACTAATTAGACCTATAATTGAATATGCAAAGGTTGTTTGGGATTCTTTCACTACTACAAGTATAACAAAAATTGAAAAATTACAACGTCTGGCAGTCAGGTTTATATTCAGTTAATATCAGAGGATGGACTCCCCTTCTCAACTGTGCGTACTGGCAGAACTACCGACATTACAGGCAAGAACAAAATACGAAAGGCTTAAATATCTAATAATTAATAACTATGTTCACATCAGGCACACGGACTTCTTTGAAATTATTTCCAGTGAAACCTCTAGGAACCGTCATTTAATGTTCATTCGTTCTCCTGCTATTCATACTGATTGCTTCAAGTACAGTTGTTTTTTTTAGGGGCGAAGCTCCTTATGGCGTCACCCGTTCGTCCCCATTATCGTTTGTTTGTAACCACCGCTCGTTGAGTCTACAATCCGGCCATAGATGGCGCTACTTGTACTATATAACTAACTTGTACTATATAACGAAAAATGCACATGCTGTGAGGAAGATAGGGAAACGACGGAGCATGTTCTGATTGAATGCCGAGATATCCACCCAGGTGTACGTTTGGGCACCACCCTACATGAAGCCTTGGGTTTTAGGGCGAACAACGGGAAGCTGAACATAGCCGCGATTGAAATAAGTAAGAGACGATTAGAATACTGGTGGCAGAAAACTAGAGAGAACGGACAAAAATAATTTTAGGGAAAAATATGGACTTTCTGCCATAAGGGGCAGGGAACTGGGCTATGAATTTCCGTTTTTGCTATGGTATGATCGATATGATTGAAGTAAATTTAAAGAGAGAGAAAAAAAGTTATTAAATCTTCTTACGAGCCTGGTGGCGCACATGTCACCGCCCCGTTACAAAGGGGAAGCTCATAGCATCCATCCATCCATCCATCCACGAATGCATATACGCTGAGAAATGCAAAATCGCCCCACACTAGAGGGCGTTTTGTAGCCAAAGATAATAATAAAAGGTGAGTTTTATGAACACAGGATTTACGTCACACGTAGGGAAGGAGAGAGAGAGACGATCGCGCCACTGCGATCGCGTGTTCTTCGGCGGCGTTTTGGCGCGCGCGCCAACAGAGGCTCGTCGACGGAGGATGGACAAGGCTGCCGAGCGGCAGGCGCGCAGGGCGGCGGCGGCTCGCGCTCGAAGAAGCGACCCCGCCGTGCGGGCGCGGGAGGCCGAAGCTAGCCGTGATTCTGCGCGGCGGCGCCGCGAGGACCCTGCAGTACGAGCGCTCACGTTACTCACGAGTTTCATTGAGGTGTGTGGCGAGGTATCTTTAATACATAAGAGCTTCGCCCACTCTCCATCATTCACCCCGTGGATATGCTGTCATTTTTTTCAAGACCTGTCAGTGAATGCCGTTTCGTCTTGAATTACTGCACTTACTGAAAACATTTAGCATATCCTTCGTTACACCTAACACATGCGTATGTATACATATAAATTATTTGCCTCTTTGCGAACTCCAACGGGTAATGTTATCTGCTGTTTAAACGTCTGTGTCATTTGTTTTAATTCCTGAGAGCCTCGTTTTGTGTTACTTTGCAATGTACAAACTTTTTCTTCTGTTACTGTCTCTCTCCCACTCCCGCTCTGGCCCTGTGTAAGGGCTGGCAGTATCTGTAAATAAATAATAAATACATCAAAGCTATAGTGCAATGTTATACCTTGCCATCGCTTTCAATGTGCTAGCCGTGTAGACGAACGAGATACATTGCTCTTTTGCAGCCTACCATAACTTACCGAACCGAGTACGAAAACTGCGGATCATGCATCAAAAGTCCGACATCTTGCATCCTGATCTTTGCTGATGAAAGCAAACGGACGGCACAAGTTAAAGCTATATCCTGCTGTTTTACTGAGCGCCGCGAATCATTATGTTCAACTGAATGTTTCACATACAAAAATACTCTATGCATAAACATATTGCCAAGTATACGAAAACAGCAACACAGAATGTCCACATAAGAATCGCGCGAAGTAAGAATTATCGAACGCCGTGACGAGGATAAGTTGCACTCCATTTTAGCGCAGGCTCCAAGCGTATCCACGTCGTTTTAATTGGTCCTAATGGTGGGTGCCTCTTTTATGTCGCGATCATCTATCGAGTGAATGCCAACGGCTCAATACATTACGCTGTCTTCTCATTTTCTAATTATTTCGTAACACTCTTTTCCACTGATCCATGTCAGCTTGGAGGGCGCACGCAGTTGTCACAGTGGCAGTTTCATTCAGATGTCACTGAGGAGCAGTTGGCTCCCGCACAAGGGTCGAGCGTCGACGCCCCCATGGAATCTTGGAGTCGGCTGAAGGTGCTCCAGTTCGCCGACGCATTCTCGGCGAATCCGCTACTACTCGTCGCACCCTCGCCCTCCAGATGCGATTCCTGCACCTTAACAAGAGTACCTTTTTGTAAGAAACGGTCATATAGGTTATATCTGCTTCAATTACGTAAGTTCTGTCCTGAATATGTTTACCCATTTCGCTATCATTTCTCGTGCGTGAATCTGGTAAATAAGCAAATACAGCAGCTCAGCAATCTTTGCTGAGCTGCTGTATATACAAGTACAAATTCCAAGACCTTGTCAGTAGCGACATTCCATTCTTCTCATCGTTTTCAACAATTTATTCGTCGCTATTCAAGAAGGAGTCTCAAGCTTCCCTCATACCTCTTGAAGCCTGGGCAATGCAAAAGCTGTGACCAGCCATGGTAGTTTAACGGCTATAGGGTGTTAGCTTCCGAGACTCGACGTCCTGGGATCGAATCCCGGCAAGGGCGGTTGCATTTCAATATGGACGAAATGCCGAAAACACCCCTCCACTTAGATGTATGTGCACAGTAAGGAAACCCCGGTGGTCAAAATTTCTTTGCAGCCCTCCGCTACTCCGCCTGGCTTTGGCACGTAAGGCACCATGAATTATTAATTTATCCGGAAGTTTCTGCCTAAGCGCAAAGATACACTACTGCCATTATTTGACCATGCCTGCCATGTGTCATGTAAGCTCGTTTCATCGTTACGTGCAACGGCACCCACACGAAGTACTCACCTGCCGCCTCGCCGGCCTCAGAGCAGTGGGAACCGTGAAATCCGTCAAGGGGTCTCGGGAGCCTGAGGGTGCCTTCACCAGCTGCAACCACCGCAAGAACACGATATGCGCCACCTTAGTAAACTGCTACGACGGTTTCTCACGTAAACGCAAGAAACAATACTTTCACGTGCAAGGAAACTATATGTGAAGGGATTACACAGTCCGCTGCCTGCCCTATGAAGTCGCTTCACAAATATTCAAGTTAGTATGCATAGCTTCATAATTCATTTAGTATGTTGATTTCTCTCTGAGGCTCTCCGGACGTGATATCCCAGCCGGACGTGATATCCCAGAAAGCCTAATGACCACAAGAAAATTTATGAAGTATAGCGTTGATGGTTGTCTAAGAACAACTCCAACACAGTACAGGAGCGCATATCATTGTTATGACGTTATGCGCACAAACGTACGCCTTCAAGGAGCCTGCACAAAACATTTACGTACTCGAATCGTAGGCACAACAGTTGCAAAAAAAGTGACGCTGGCACACGAACTCGGTGTATTCACTGAACAAACAAAGGAACAAGAGCCGTGCATTTAAACCTTTATACTACTATTAAATTTGTGGCAAATATATGGGATAACCAAGCGAAATGCGTCCACAGCTATCCCCACTCTCTTTTCCATTGCTCAAGAGGTACCTCATAAATTGTCCTCTTTTTTTTAATTAATTTAAGGAGAGGCTGCATGGTGCCCATGAGTGACGCTGGCTACAAGTGCGTGCTAGTGATCGAAATACCACGACCAGTGTACGTTACTGCGGGATTACTGATAACCGCTACCTTTATGTAGCGAAAGGGGGACTCACACGTTTAAGCATCGCACTCCTGCAAGCAAAACGCAAGGAAACCTCAAAAACGTGTGTACGACCACCGGTTGCTCCAAATGTGGCGGTTTGACCGATAATGTTCCAATGCATAAGCACATAGGCTCCGAAATGTAAGAGTATTTCACGTTTATTTATTTATTTATTTATTTATTTATTTATTTATTTATTTATTTATTTATTTATTTATAACGTAGCCCAGTGAGGCGGCTGTAGAAGGAGTGGGATTATAGAAAACTGAAAAGGCTGAAACCGACAAAAAAAAAACGAGAGAACAAAAAGGTATCCACAACAATTTCACTAATAATTAAGCTTTGTTAGAGATACCGATTCTCAAGAATACCACTCACAAAGTTATTCAGCGGGAGTGAATGAATGTGGCCTGGTATTGAATTCCATTGAACGTGGAAAGACACTATGCGTAAATGTAGCTGTGCGCGCACAGAAGATGGCTAGGTTAAGTTCGTGTTATGTTAAGCGTGGACCAAGACTTCTCAAAGGATATGAAAGCTGTATTTGAAATGCGGTATGACGTGTTGATGATGACGTGCAAAAATTTTAATGATTTCATGTAAAAACGTGCCGAAAGAAGTGCTAGGTTTGGTTCAAGTCAAGCTGATCAATGTGCGAAATAACGGTCGTACCTGCGAAACATGCAACTCGCAGCCTTCCTTTCAACTGCTTTCGGTTTGTGTATGTCGCAATGTCCATGGTGGGGCCAGACCGTGGACGCATAGTCGCTGATGGGGCGATCAAAACCTCAATATCTTTTGGAGCATTCTGCTTTGTTTGACGCAGATATCCTCTGCTTTAAGTCTATAAAACATGTTAAGCTACGCGAATAGACCATGAGAGATAAGGTGTAAATGCGACACCAAGGTACCTATACGGAGTAACTCTGGTTAAACTGGGCCCCTTTAAGGAGTGCGTTTTAATAATCGGCATTACTTTTTTATCAAGCGTAAAACAACTGTTTTGCAATTAAGGTTCATTTTCTATTTTTCACACCATGTGGAGGAGGAGACAGAGAAACCGCTGAAACGCTTGTGGTCGGTTGCGGCAACAATCATGTAATATAAAACAATCATCTGCGTAAAGGTGAATGTTCGAGGACACATTTTCTGGGAGATCATCGACATAAATTAAACATGATAATGGTACCAAGACAAAGCCTTGTGGCGCCCCAAACCGCACCTCCAGGAGTGATGGCTTTGTAGGACTGAAGTCTACACACTGCGACCGATTATGAAGAAAGCTAGCAATCCTGTCTACCAGGCGGGAATATTTCAAAATGTGAGGTTTACACAGAAGTTGAGAATGTAGTATCTTATCAAACGTTTCCGAGAAATCAATAAAGAGAGGGACTATTTGGTAGCCCTGGTTTAATAAATAAATAAATAAATAAATAAATAATAAATAAATATGGTAAAAAATGTCATGTGTAAATTCCATCATTTGCGTGACGGTGCTGAAGCTACTTCTGAAGTCATGCTGAGTATTATTAAAAAGAAGGTTTGACTCTAGCAAATCGATTCCGTGTTTGTATATGATGTGCTTTAACATAATGTTCAAATATGGAGCTAAAGAAATCGGTCTATACAGGGTGTTTTTTTTAGTTGCTAGACATTTTTAAATTAGAAGAACATAAATTGCGGCAATTTCTTGAGTAGCATTCGAGTGTACGTGTTGGCGGCCTCTAGATACAAAACAATTTCCGCACTCGTGCGCATAATTAGCTAAATTACGCTAATTAACTGTTCTAATTATCAGTAATTTGTGGCTACAGCAAATGAGTACTTTGGAGCCCGTCCTCGACACTACCTATCCCAACGATTAAATTTTGAATAGCGGAGTGCATCACGGAGCTACGCGAACAATTAGTTCCCCGTGGCAGGCTCCTTGAAACCGAAACTGGCCGGAAAAAGCGTCTGTGACATCGATGTCACCGCCTCCCCGGATTTCGTCACTCGCCCGCGGCGCCCAACGCCGCAGATAACAAGGAGATAGCTCAAGCTGCCTGCGCGGCCGCAGCGGCCGGAGCGGCGGTGACCACGGGCGAGTGGCGAGTGACGAAAGCCGTGGGGGCGGCGACATCGACGTCACAGACGCTCTTTTTCCGGCTAGTTTCGCTTTCAAGGAGCCTGCCACGGGGAAATAATTGTTCGCGTAGCTCCGACATGCACTCCGCTATTCAAAATTTGATCGTTGGGATAGGTAGTGTCGAGGACGGGCTCCAAAGTACTCATTTGCTGTAGCCACCAATTACTGATAATTAAAAGGTTAATTAGCGTAATTTAGGTAATTATGCGCTCGAGTGCGGAAATTGTTTTCTATCTAGAGGCCGCCAACCCGTACACTCGTATGGTACACAAGACATTCCCGCGATTTATGTTTTTTTTTAATTTAAAATATGTGTTGCAACTAAAGAAAAACACACTATATAGTTACGTAACACGCACTACCAGACTTATATAAAGATATTACTCTTGCGAACTTCCAAGATGGTAGCACGGTACCGCTTTTAAACCATTTATTAAATGTAATAGCAAGATAATGAGATGCCCCTTATGAATAACGGCGTAAAAAAGTGTTCGGGTCATCACCTGAGCCACTGGATGCGTTGGTGTCTAGCTTTAAAAATCTAGGCGTGATAACCGCTGAATCTCTCTGGTCATCCAGGAAATGGCACAATGTCAATTCAATGTTGTGCCTTCCCTGGATGGCTGCTTTCCTTTGCATCGCTATCCTTTCCAAATTTACACGCTCTGCTTTCGGAAAACCTGCTTCTCACATGCCATGATGCCGTTTTACGTAAAGGTGATACTCTGTTGACGTCATCTTTCAGTAGAAATAAAAGCGCTGTCACAGATGCATATTACAAAGGTAGATACCCAGAAACAGTTAATTTTTCCGAAAAGAGATTTTCTGTTTACGTTTGGAATCGAACCCATGCCCCTGTGCTGTCAAGCGAGCATACCAATCATGCAGGGCGGCGCTTCTTTGGCTACCACACGTGGGCGCAGTGCGTCCATGACACGTCGCTGTCACATGGCTAGCTAGAAACAAAACATTTCGTGTGCAAGCCCGTACACAATCTTGGGTGTCTCTTGCACGTTTTTACGGAGTGCGGTCGAGTCAACGTTATGCCATTCCCGTTGTCAATGGTAATTCACAAAACTCAATATTTTCTGCCGTGATTTCACCATAGCAGTTTGTCTCGCGTGTCGCTCTACGGACGGCACAGGTCCCATCGCTTAACTTGCATTTGCTTGCGTGGCCATCAGGGATAATCAGCTTTGTCCTTCACAGTACAGAGCGTTCCTCGCACATTCATTCTTAGATTGGTTGACTTCACTTGGTATACTACTTAGAGAACTAGCCTTTCTGAAGACAAGACTAAAACACTCGGGGGACCAGAAGGTCCTGAATCTGCAGTGAAAACACGTAAAGTTAACCATGCTTTTCGGTGTCGAAGACCTCAGTGTTTGCTATTTCTGAAACACTGCCCCTTATCGGATTGCGTATGCTTCTGCTTTGCGGGGACGTGCCGTAAGGCCTAGCTTTCGTGATACTAGTCAAGTCGTGGTAGCATACCACACAACAGTGCGATACGCACCGATCTCGTTCCAAAGACTAAGCACGCGGCGACGCCTATCAGCAGTGCGACCACGATGGAGGATGTGATGAGGATTCTGCTCTCGAATCGCTGCCTCCACCCCGCGAACTGTACTTCTGCGTTGTCACGGTTCTCGCTGGTGCTGGGCTGATTGTCCAGTCTGAGCACGTACACCGGACTGCGAGACAAAACAGAAGAGTCATTAGAGAGTCGTTAGACAAAGGGTGCAGTCGGGCTTCAAATTAAAAACAAAAGTACCGAACGATGCATGATATCGGACCAAGTAATGTCCTGCGCACCACCACATAGCGTCCCTTGGTACTACACAGCTTGCACTATGTTATGCTTATGCAATTTTACCTAGCCCCGTTTTTACTTATTCAATGAGCGTTACGGTAACCGGTGTAATGTGCGCGGCCTGCTAATGGTCACGAAATCAAATCAGCGCCGGCCCGTTTGTACTCAACGCGCAGACGCCGTTCACCGAAATGAACATGTATTGGATTACTCTAGCGTCAGATAAGTTGCCACTTGCACATCGTTGACAGAGCCATTGTAAGACGTAACTCATCCTACCATGTGCTGAATACATTAACTCTCTCACTAAAGGAAGAGCTGCCAAAGGAGGCAGCGTGACATAATTAATAACAATAATTGCTAGAATTACACCTACTAAAACAACGACGTAATCATAAACACACCGTAGAAGGAGGGTCCCAAAGCTTTCAGCCGCCTGGGATTCCATTAAGTTGCACACGTAGCGCATAGCGCATAGCATCGTATATTGCACGAGCTTCTTGCCTTTTTGCTCGCATTTTGGTCGCGTGCGTAACGGCCGGTATCAAGCTTTCGCCTATCGTGTCAACAGTCAAGCACCTTAGCAACTTGATAACTGCGGCAGACACCGCAGCAGAATTGTAAGACATATATCTGCCAGCGACAAAGGAGCCTCAACCAGTTCTTACCTTTGACTCCTGGGAGCTTTCCGATCGTGGCGAATCCACAGACGAGCGAAATTCAGTGCCATGATGCCTCGATGCACAAAAGCCGTACGTCTTCGTCTTCTCCGTCTTCCACCACCCGCTGCGGTGGCACGTGCGCTGCAAGAGGTATGTGGCGGCATTGAAATGCAATAACGAAGTTTACGCTTGTGTTGTTATTGCGCAAACTGCATCTTGCCTCGAAGACCCAGAAAGCCGTTCGAGCTTAAAGACAGTGTCCACCGATTTCGATGAAATTTTCAATCAAAAGTAAGGACACACCCAGGCCTGTGAAATCTGGTAAAACATCTGGATGGTAAAACATCTGGTAAAACATCTGGTAAATCTGGATCATGTCACCATCATGATATTATGATATCATCATAGGAAAATCATGACGTCGCTATTATGTGGTGCTATCATTATCACTAGCACTATCAAGAAGGGTGAGGGCAGTGATATGGGTAGTGGGTTGAGAACAAGCGAGAGACTTTTTTTTCTCTTCTGCGGAAGCCGAGACTCGTCTTTCATTCTTAACTTCTAGTCCTCTCTTTGTCTCTTTCTCTAACCCATAGCAATCTGTGTTACAACCGTCGCTAAAATTCAGTCATTACGTTCCCATAAATGCAAGTTCCGCAAGCGCCTTGTGGTTATAACGCTAGCCTTCGGACCGAAGATACGCCTGGATTCGGGTTCCGCCTCGGCAAGAAATATGACTTAAGAGGACGTGTTTTTGGCCTAGTTGGTTCATGCATGATGCGGACAACTTGGAGAGCTAAGAAGACGGGGACGAGAAAAAGACACACAGGACAAGAACGTTTCTTCTGTTGTTTTATTTCTTTATGCTCAAAACTTCTCTTATATCACTGCATCACATGAACTTCCTCTGTCTCCACTCGGCTACAATAGGTTATCTACGCCTGACACAGCTGAAGGTTAACTACACAGCTCCCCTGCTAATATGTTCTCCTCGGTACTGTAATAAAAAATGCCAAGCCAGGCAGTTACTTTTTCTGAAAGTGAATTTTGAAATATTTAGCGGATACCCAGGCGGGACGGTGCCGTGCCTTCGACGTCATTATGTACAACACTGCCGACCCGAGCAGGCCCGAGATGAAAAGCGAAACGGTCATAGTCAAGCGCTCAAATCGTCGTTGTCAAGATCAGAAAAGCTGTCATAACTGAATACATCGTCGAATGACCTCGCCACATTCGTTCTCCTGGCACCAGCTCTATATTTCTCATGATGGGAAGGCTGTGACGTCGTCGCATATGCTGCACGGCGTGTCTGTACCCATTTTCGGTTAGGCTTGGAGATATCATTCACTCGATTATATAAGATGATTGGTGAGCTTCTCAGAAAATTGAACCTCCCTGCCTACTACTGGACTATGAGTGCCACTAGAAAACAGCGATACCAGAACACTGTGAAATGTCGCCGGAGTTGCCCTTTAAGAGCGTTTTGCCGAAGCTTCGTTCGCGGAATAAAAAATAAGGAGCGTTTGTTCCCTCTTCCCGAGAACTTTTGGACCGGTTAGGGGGCATGCGGTGGCATTTGAGAAGTACGCGTAGACGCCGCTTACCTTTGAGCATCATGTTAAGCACCGTTTGTCTTCAACTCCGAAAACCCATTCCCATTCTCTTTCTTACAACTGCGAATGATAAGACACTAGCATGGTGAAGCTAACGAGGGGATGGAGTGCGATACGCAAAGAAGTCCAATAGGCGATCCCTAGCTAATGGGCTGCATAGTTATCTTACGTTTCTTTATAGCAGACAGACAGACAAAGAACTTTATTGGATCCTGAGGGGGAAAGGGGATAGGTGGTAGGCCTTACAACAACACAATGGAGGATTCTTAACCCGCTGAGGCATTGCGTTTGCTGTGCCTGACGTCTATACCTTCATTTAATTTAAAAAAATATCCTAATCCTGCGCAGAGGACGCAGCCCCATGGCAGAGTAAGCTCGATTTTGTTTCGAGCCCTGCCAATATTCTCTTTGACTGTTACTGTATTCCTACTTCTCGCCCCGCTCAGCCCTCTCCCTCCATTTCCCGTCTTCTATTGTCTGCTTGTTTTCTTCGTCATCTTCGTTAGTCCTCACTAGCTTTCTCTTTTTCATCATTGACGTAGCCTTCCTTTTCTTCGTCGACACCGTCTTCTTATTAGCCAAATTGCGGTCCTTCATCTTCCCCACCTTCTTTCTCTTCTTCACTGTCGTCACCGGCTGCTTCGTCCTCGTTGATAACAGCACAGCTGGAAAACTGTAGTGGCAACCTGAAAGACACTGTTACAAATCATAGTCGTGGCTGAGACGGCAATATTCTCAATCATGCAGAGAGAACTAAGGGTATATGCCTCTACCTCCCTACCGTACCAGATCCATGGCTGAGAATGCGAAATCCCCAACCTGTCCCTGCGTGGGAGCGGCCCGCCACTGCTACGGGCTACCACTAGAAGAGGACGTCCCAGCGCAGTTCCTCAGGACCTAAACAAAGTTATCTGCCTGCCTGCCTGATCCCGAATCAAGTGGTGAGTGTCTGGGAACGTTGTAGTAGCACCATACCTATTGAGCTGCGTTCAAGTCAGCACAGGCATGGACCTCTTTTTCACACTGAAGCTGAAAGCGGTTACAGACACTGCAACGAGCCCATAATTACTTACGCTGTCAAATGCGGGAAGTCATAAAATGCCAGAAAGCTGGGCGAGTTGATAAAGATTCATGTGGAAGGCGTGCAAAACACACACACAAAAGGATAGGAGCGCCGTTCGTGTTGTCCACTCCTGTTCTCTTGTGTATGTGTTTTGAACGCCTTTCTTGTTTTTATTTTTTACATAATGGGAAGTGAAGTCGTAGTGGAGGGAAACCTGCAGTTTGTCGGAGGGCGAAGAAGACGACGACTGCAGAAGTAGGTAAACCGATTTTTTTCGGAATCTACGCGATGGTTTAATATTGTCGGTAACGTGCGCCGTATCGCAAATAGATGCGGACAACTTTATCTAGTAAAATAGCATCCCTTGAAGTCACATCCCATCCTCGCAGGTGGACCGCGACAAAGAAATTACCCTTTCTTCGATCTCCAGACAAAGCATGAGGTCTGACCGCGCCTTGCTCTCGGAAGGACCGGAGCCGCGCGAGATCGATGACGATGGCTTCGACGCGACCGACGTGGTCTTGAGTCTGCCCCCACCCGCGGCAGGTGAAGACAGCTTGCAGCTGCCGCAGATCGGTGACGGCGAGAACCAAGGCTATGCAAGCGAGCAGCCAGACCACGGCGAGAGTTCGCTACTGCCGGAGAACGCGCCACCGCGGGGACCACCTGCTCAAGGTCTAGGCAAGGCAACTGAAATCGCTAACATTTCATGCTGCCTCCAAATTATCGTGTTGAACTGGCTTCCGAAATGTGCTAAGTACGAAATGCTCCCTGCCTTGGGAGTAGCTCTCAAGAAAACCCGTACGACTCGTGCAGTTTTCTTACCAAGGAAGCACTGAGAGTACAGTTCTCTTAAAGACGGGCATATTGCTTGAGTGAGGGGGTGTCCCCTTTAGTCAGGGTGCATTATCTGCTCTGGGTGTCCACAAAAAAAAAAGCAAGAATAACTGTGTCCCAACGTGGGATAGGCCCGCAGGGCCGCCTATAAAGTGCGGCATGTTATGCTCTTGCAAGCAAATTGCTTCATAATGTGTTTATACTGTGTTTGTCTGATGTATACTATAGGTGAACTGGAGCGCTGAAGTATACCACTTAGCAAGCGTCAACTTGTCCAGCAGCATCTACTCTGTCGTATTAGGTGACTACGAAAATCTATCGATTATCTATATGGTTCAGTTCATAGTGTGTCCATCGATAAAATGAGCCCACCTTTTTCGTGACGGGTGCAGCATCACAGGACTACACAGCACAGATCGGTGTTCGGAGCGTTTCGTCCATGGTTCGCATACAAATGAAATGACGAGTATGAGGCCTCGGTTTGGACGACGTTTATTCTCCTCAGTAGCTCGGCAGGTCACCCGATGATGCCAACGCAATGGGCACAAACCCGATGATGATGATCACACACCAGCGATGAAGAAGACACGCAGAACGCATGGTGATGATGGTAAAATACAGATGATGAAGGCGTGCTTAATGAACGCCCACACGAGCTATTTTTAAAGGGCCCCTAGACCACCCCCGACATTTTTTTGAACATTTCAAGTTAACATGCGCATAGAGTTGAGAATGGTGCCACGATGAGCGATGTCAAATGCGGCAGCGTTACGCGCCGCGGCCGCGCCACAAACTCGAAGAACATTCCCGTGCGCCTCGCCGGCCATTTCCGGCGCACCAAAGTTAGCCGCGACGACATTGTGGTTTTTGATGACGTCACAAAAGTCCAAGCTCCGCTGAGTGGTAGAAGGAGAACGTCGACTTCCGGTTAGCCTTCTAGCAAATGCACGCGCTCCCTGCCTGTTTTTTGTTTTTCCTCGTCGTGTGTCGTTCGTGTGGTGCTCGCGTGTGCACGCTTGTGAATTCGTAGCTGCGCTACGCTACGCAAGTGCAAGTCAAGTACAGCCAACTAGAAACTGCAGCAACTGTCAGAACACGGCGGATAGTGCTAGCTGAGACCGTTGGTACAGCACCAACAAAACACTTGCGCGAACGCGGGAGCCCGGCGGAGGCGCGTCGACCGGGTGGGCGTCATCAGCGATGAATGTCACGTGACATTCGGAGGAATACTCGGCGAGGAGGCACCGGCAAGCGGCCGGTGGGGCGCAGGAGAGAGCGAAACAAGCAAGCGCCGCGTTTTAACAATCAAACGCGTGCAACTCCGCCATTTCGGCACCGTTTCGAAAAATTCTTACGGCTACGTGTTCGTTGCGGACACCGGCACAAAAGCAACACCACAACTAAATTTTGGCCTTTTGGTGGTTTAGGGGCCTTTTAACAGCTTACTTATGAGGCTTTTGTGCTAGGATGCTTTCCTGTCTGGCAATGAGCGCGTTCATTTCGCCAGCACTAAAGCGTCTCTGTACTAAAAGCTACAACCATCAACTTGACGTACACAAGAACACTGCAGCTGACAGCCGGCATCATCTAAATATGCATTAGGCTGTGTGCCAAAGCATGCAGAATGAGAGTCAGCTAACGTTTGTCATTTACAACACTGCAAGCATCGGAGCACGCGCGCACTGCTGTTGAACTACTGATTTGATCGGCATTGGTTTGTTAAATTGAATTAATGAATAAATTATTTTAGAAAAATACATCGTTCATATTCCCATCATAACTTTGTTCTTAGGTGGGAAAATTCCATTAATACCCCAGTTTCGAATTTCCCCCGACTTAAGCATGATATCACGGATTTCACTGATGTTTTGCTGTTGTCATCGCCGTCATTGTTGTGTTCTGGCCACTCTGGTAGGAGCTCTCCAATACAGTTTAATTTGTCTTAATCGATAAGAAATTACGCATGACCGAACATAGTTTGGTTAATATAATCACGTGACGCAAGGTTTGTGCTCGAGCGCGAAAGGTGACGTCGTCCCGTGTACCTGTTTCCTATCTGCGCGCCTCCTCGCAGCCGTAGCTGTCTTTTTTCGCATTGTGAGAAGGTCTTACGCTAAACAGGATCAATTGGTTTTCTTCCTTTGCTTTTTCCCTTCTTTCCTTCTTCCTTTCTCTTTGTTTCTTTTTTGCTTAGAGGACCTTTTATGACTAACGTCTAAAGCTATTAGCAATAACACTAGCATAAAGGTATCCGTGTAAGATGGACGCTTGAATCGCTGAACAGGTCGTGAAAAACTATTTAGAACGGGGATAGTCCTTGGAGTCAACATTTCGACAATCGAATGTCTTCGTAAGGATAGCCACCTGCCGTCTTGACATCCTTACGAAGACAAGTCCACTGGTAGAAACGTTGGCTCGAGCGACATTCCCGGTTCTGCATCGTTCTCCACGATCTATCCACCATAATGATATAAGCCACACTTGGCTATTATGTTATTCGTGTTCCCTGTTCTACATCGTTCTTAAGCGACCCGTTCACCATGAAGGTATATGTCACACAAGGCCTTTGGTGGGGTTCGTGTTCGCGCACCATGGCGAGACGCCTGGATTCTTTAGTTGATTATCCGTACAAGACATTCTCCTTAATAACCCATTCCTGCCACATGCACAGGGGTGTTTCCTATGCACCAGCGGCGGTCAAGAGCGTCCCGAGTGAGACACTACCTCTACCCGTGCGGCGCCCTTTCGCCGACGCTCCTGCTGGTGACGCTGCTCACACTGACCGTCGTGCACCTCGTGCTGCTGATGCAAGTCTGGCGCATAAAGGTGCTCGCCCAGGCGCATGCGCACAGGCACTGACTCAATGTGCCCACGATGGCCTGAACTATACCAGCTCACCCGTACAACCGCAGGGGCGACACCGTATGATCGTATGATCACGCATCTATATCACGGACGCGAGAATGCTGTGTATACTACACCTGAAGCCACATACCTCTCGAGTTGCGGAACCGTCCGCATGCGAGCAATCTGTAGTGACAATTAAAATTACAATGCATCACTTCGAACATCTAATTCGCCCCACCACGGTGGACTAGAGGTTGTGGCACTCGGCTGCAGATCCGAAGGTCGCGGGATCGAATACCGGCCGCGGCGGCTGCATTTCGATAGAGGCCAAATGTGGAGGCCCGTGTGCTGTGCGATGTGAGCGCATGTTAAAGAACCTCAGGTAGTCGAAATTTCCGGAGACCTCCACTACGGCGTTTCTCATAATCAGAGCTGGTTTTGGGACGTTAAACCCCACAAATCAATCAGTACTTATAAAGTGCAAACCTAAAGGTGCAATACTTAAAGGTATTGAAGTACGGGTAGAACGTGCGAATTCCCTCAAGGCTAAGTGGACACGAGAGCTAGTTCACACTGAGTTCAATAGCACACTCGTCGCACTATAGCAGTAGACTGCACAGGTAATTTGCAGCTTCTGCGGCGCGCACGTCGCTCTATGCCTCAGTACGGCTCATTTTGCGTAGGTGAGACAGTGCAGCTGTCTCGAGTGCTTCAATGCACATAGCGTTAGATGTGGGAGACGTGTTCCGGAAAGATGTGATGCACTCCTGGGAGTCGAAGTTCAGGCAAATCTTCCAGTCGGTAAGTCACGGGCCCTGGGCGACACACAGCACGGACGTAAAAACCCACAAATCAGTCAGTTCTTGTTCTAGCCCCATGAATAATACACGTCCTTCTAAAGTTCATTCTAGCAAAACAGTGCCTGCCCATGCCATTACATGTTCCTGTTTGTAAAAAAAATTTTAGTTTGGCCTGGCAAGAGGTCCTTCTCTCGCAGAAGTTCCAGCCCTCGGTGAAATTTACGGATCGATAGCTATCATACCATTTTTGAGTAGCCTCTTATCATTTGTGACGCGTCGTCGTAGTTCAGCAGCTAATACACATAGCTGCTGAGCATGAGGTAGAGGTTTCGAACCCGGCTGCGGCTACCGTATTCCTGTGGGCGCGACGTGCAACGCCGCCCATGAAACGGCAAGTTAAAGGGACACAAAATGGGTACGTCTGAAAGGGAAGCAAGGTGAGGAACCAAATTAGTTTATACATGTATTTTTTTCTTGAAGAACGCCATTCTGGACCACTCCGCGAGAACATACTCCTTATCCGAGGAAAAAATGAGCGTGAGTCCTTTCTTTTTCTTAATTTTTTGTCGTAACCCGACCACCCTTTTGTCTCCGTGGCGTCACAGTTATCAAGGTCATCGTTTTTAGGCAATTTATCTTGTTTCGAAATATTTAGCACCCAGTGTCTGCCTTTGTGGGACACAATGTCAAGACTACCCATAGAGACATCTCCCAACCCTTACAAGAGCCGTCAAGATCTGAGTGTAGTTGACAACGTCTACTATTTTGTGGTCGTACCATAGGGAGCTGTCGAAGTCTTCCATAGTATCTTTGTCGCTTTTCATGAACAGTCAAAACGACAGCAGCCCGTCAGGTAGAGGTGGCCACACGAAGGGGGAAGAAAGCTAGCGGGCGGCGTCACGTGCTTCTGCCAACCTCGGCGGGTCAACGTCCTCTGACGCATTGCTCTTACGCAGTGCGCGGTGCTACTTGAGACGGATTATGTGCACATAGTTGCCGGACTGCTCGAGGTTGTTTAGATGCGGTAATGCTTGTGGCACTTAGCAGTGCATTAATTTACCACTTGGTTATCACGTGGCTGAGGCCCATTTGGTATGATTATCTCCATTATATTTTTTATGACAAGACCTAAAGAGTGTCAGACGACACCCTGTCCTATGCTTTTCATGCCCAGATGAAGCTAACTTGCCGAGAGGCCAAATCAGCTTGTCAAAGTCCTGACTGGTGACACGCTCTTTTTTTCATATTTTTAAGGGGCCGTCGAACACTTTTCGAACATAGCGAGAAAACGTTGTCGATAAGTCCTGGAGGCCGTTGTGAACACGTCAGCCAAACATTACTACGTTGCAAGCACCAGCAAATTTGCCATTGCATTTCAAATACAGCTGGAACTCGCACGCTCTTCTCTCAACAAATGACGTCCCAACGGGTACCGACCACATTCCTTGAGTTCTTTTCTTTTTGGCTTTCAAAGAATGATACATATATTTTCTTATTTGATGAACTGCAAACGAGCAAATAAAGCATTGCTGAATATGTTACCGTGTTCGAGTAATCGCCAGTGTAAGTTTCACCTCAAACGACGCAATCGATGCTGCTCGTGACGTCACTTGTTCAAAGAGCCGACGGTTTCGACGTGCCTTTAGAACGAACTTTCAAGTTCTCTGGAGCGGGCAATCTAATATTTGGCTCACATGTTCCCATCGGTCTCCACTCCTGGTCGACAGCGTTTCCCTACTCCTTACGAAAAGTGCTGCTAGGCCTTGTCCTTAGATGACTGTCGTTATGGTCTTTTACTTGCTTTAAATTATCATTGTTTTCGTTTAATGCATCGAACCTGATTTTTAGTGCGACTTGAAAAAGATAGGTGGGCGGACAGAGGCCCATAATTGGAATTATTCAATATCCCCGGCCTTTTTCGTAAGTGACAAAACAACTAGTGAAGCATGCATGGGCCAGAAATGTTCGCCAGCATTATCATAAAATAACTAGGCAGCAGTAATCATAATAACAGTCATGAACAAATCGTCAGCTCATCTGCCCACGTATCCTTCCACCGCCCTTTGCCACGCTTGCCTTCTCTAGGAATCTACTCTCTCACCCTTAATGACCAACGGTTATCTTGCTTTCTCGTCCGTGCCTTGTCCATGCCCATTCATTATTCTTGACATCCACCAAGATATCGTTCATACGTGTTTGCTCTTGATCAACTAAGAACTCCGCCTTCAAGGGGAAAACATAGGGCTGCGGCATCTTACCAGTGCTTACCTACGGAGTAAAAATCTGGGCCATCGAGAAGGTGGTTGTGGTTAATTTGAGGACGAAGCAGCGTGCAAAGAAAGGAAAATGGTAGGTGTAACGTGGTAACGTGGTAGGTGAACTTAGTCAGAAAACAGTGCTGATCCGTCGTGGAGGCTGCTGTGAATGAGTGAGCCAGATGTAATGCAATGCACGCCGAAGTTGGGCTTCAAGCACAGCTGGAAGGTGCCCGCTGCACTATCAACAATCGACGTCGGCAGGTGCTCCGACTTGAGGCAGAAATAGCATTCATTGTTTTCGTGACTGCAGAAAGATCGTGTGCTATTTCTTATTTGTTTGTTTCGAATCCAATAAATGTGCTTATCTTTCTTAAAGCGCATCAAGGGCACCGAAAAGAAAAGTTAAGAGACGTTACCGGTGCCCCCACAATGGCGCCGTTTGTTGAGAGAAGACCGGGCGCTTTCCAGCTTTGCTTAAATCCAAAATGTCAATTTCCTGGTGCGTGCAGTGAAATGATATTTGGTTCACATGTTTACAGCAGCCTCGTGGACAGATAGCCGTCGTTTTCAGACGGTGTTCAAAAAGGTATTGCTGCGCCCCTTCATGGGATGCCTGCTATAACACGGGCAAAATTAAGAAGGAAAGTGTAAACTTTATTTTCAATTCAAGATTTGGGTCCGTCGTCTCTTTAGTGGGTCTAGGAACGAAGCGCGGACGCTGGGCGGCCCAGACTTGAGCTGCCAGGTACGAGATGAGCATTGCTGTCTTCTTGCGCGAGTGAAAGATGGCGATGGAAAATATGGAGGGATTGCCACTATGCAAATTGCTTTTATCAAGCCCTGCCACTCCCAAAGAGTTTGATTAAGTGTGGAAACCTCGCCACATGCTTTGCATATATCTTTAATGTATATGTGTAGGTACATGGTGCACATGAGTCGGGGTTTCTGTAGAAATAAGTTTGTCTGTAGTGTGCCGCTTGCTTGCTGTCTAACCTAGCCTGGGGGGGGGGGGGGGGGGGGTTATGCGCGTCTGTATAACTGGTACAACGGGTCGTGATGTCGTGGAACGTGGCCATACGATTCCCTCGCGCTCAGACGTTTGCACTACCCCATGGTGGCTCATCTTGCCCCGATCACGCTCGGCGCGAGCCACGCCTCGACCAACACGGTGAGCTGCTTGCTTGGGGTGCATAGTCCAGTGTGTGCCGGGACCATAGCAAACGCCGTCCGTCATTGAAGTCTTCCCCTTCGGGCATGGGATGTCGCTGGTGTATGTGGTACGCCTCTTCCAAGATGCTCCCGAGATGCTCGCGTCACGCACGTGGC
Source organism: Hyalomma asiaticum (assembly GCA_013339685.2). NCBI lineage: Eukaryota > Metazoa > Arthropoda > Arachnida > Ixodida > Ixodidae > Hyalomma > Hyalomma asiaticum. Next base: position 98,784,907 of record CM023484.1, on the reverse strand, counting down.
CTTCGTCTGTATGAGGGCCACAGCTATGGCCGCTTCCATTGTCACTTCGGCGTGTGCGTCTCACGGCGATGCTCATGAGGTGTTGGCCTGGGTGGCCGGTAACTGCCGCCACGAAACTCTTCCTGACTCGAGGAAGGGCTTCATCGGTACAGACCGCCTCGTTGTCGTTGGAGTAGCTTTCGTTCGTGTGTTGTACCCTAGCTTTACATCACCCCGTGTGGTGTCGGAGGTGCAGTTGCTAAGCAATGGGCAAGCTCAGTTCTTTCTCATACGGTGCTCGGAATTTCTGCCTTGATGCCGACGAAATAAGCTATTTTAATATTTCTGTTCATGTTCAACATTTTGTCCTCGTCCATCGCGATCTCCCGTAGTGGGTATGCGACATGTGTGTCTGGGAACAAAACGAAGCGCCAAGGTGAGCCGCTTTAACGCAAGGCCTTGCCGCGTCTCTCATATGTACACGGACTGCGGCGTTGCAGGTTCCGGGCGTATTCCAGGGAGGCGATACTGCGACGCACTGTGATGCAACCGAATGCAGCGCCTGTTGCGGGTAACGAGGCACCGCCTGCCGGTGACGCAGCGGCGGCTGGTGGGGTCGCTCAGCCCCAGAACGCAACCGAACGAGTCGCTCCGGACCACACAGGCGATGGGCCTAGATTATCCGCTGAGGAAAACTCGACGACCACGAATGGCCTGCTCGATTACTCCGAAAGAGGTAAGAACCTTCTTTTAAATACCTTATATTAACAATGGTTCTCTGAACTATGCTGCTTTGAAAACACGGATTTGATTGGCTCGGGAGAATGTATATGCACTAAATCTGTGGAGTAGTTTCTTCGTTTAGTGGGTAAGCCATTCAAGTCAACGCATGAGAAAGGTCCAAGCGACAGTGAGCTGTAGAACTGCTTATGCGGCTAGAAAAGACGCAGTTGAAAACTGTTTCATAGATCTAGTAGTTTACGAAGCGCATAGGTGCCCCAGGTGGGGCTTCGTAGCGATGTCTCAAAACTATAGCTGTGTTTGGACAGCTCCTGTCATCCGCTGAGTTACCATATTTTTCATGTGCTCGAGGTGGTAGGAAGCATGGTTTCACATGACCTCACGGAAGGTTCAATTTGACATTTTAAACGGCAGCTTGCTAGCCATGGAAGCGCTATAAGCACCGTTCAAGTAGCCGTGAAAGCATAAAGTCTTCAATGCCTGCATTAACCAGTAGATAGCCACCAGTAAGCCATAATTAGCAGACGCTAGCCAAAGTGGGCCAACAATGCATCACCACGGGCCTTGACTAGCAGGCACTCACCCACGCTATAGTGAAAACAGGGAATACTAGCCACTGCTAGTCAATATTTTCCCAATACCATACCGAAAGTTCATCAACCTGCTTTGGCTGTACGCGTGTGTGCACTACGTAATATCAGTCACAAATCATTCCACTTATCTTCTATCATACATGCTGACATATATCCAAGATGGCGGCATTCATAATGACATATACCTTGGTACAGCATATCTCTCATGCAGAGACTGTGGCATATACTTTGTTAAAAGACCAGGGCGGTTTCAAGGAGTATACACGTGATAACACACATGCCAGGTATGTCTCCAACATGCATGTTGTAAATTCTGAATTGTGTTTTTCGAAGGTACGCCTAATCCATTTGAATATGTGGTATGCAGCAAAGTAATGTTATGTCCGTCGTGGTATCACGTTGTTCGCAACGGTGGTCCAGAGGCTATGGTACTCGGCTGCTGACCGTGGGTCGCGGTTTAGAACCAGGTCGCGGTGGTCGCATTTCCAATGGAGGAGAAAGTGTTGGAGTCCCGTGTACTTTGCATATTCAGCCCACGTGAGAGAGCCCCAGGTGGTGACATTTCCGGAGGTCTCCACTGCGGGAAGCCTCATCAACCTTTCGTGGTTTCTGTCACTTTCGGCGCGTAAATCCCGAGCAAACGGCATCGTATCGACGCGTTTTCATCTGTATCGTGACTCACACGACACGCATACCGTGATACAACCTAAAATGATGACCATAGAGCACCGTCGTCACGTCGTGACAGTTTTAGGTATATACCGCGATAACAAAACTATCATGCGAGCACTATGGAGTAGGCGGCTAATAATAACTGGCGTGGTCTTACGTGCTAGAACATTCTCTGACCATGCGGCACGCCGCCTGGTGCAGGGCTCTGCAGTAATTTTGTCCACCTGGGGTTCTTTAACGCGCACCTAAGTCTCAGTAGAAGGACGTTCTTGCAATTCGCCCCCGTCGAAATGCGGTCGTGTGCTTAGGACTCGAATCTGCGCCCTCGACCTTCGCAAGCCAACACCTAACCGCTAAGACAGCGTGGCAAGTAAACTATAGGCGGCTACATACATACATACATACATACATACATACATACATACATACATACATACATACATACATACATACATACATACATACATACATACATACATATATACATACGGTCAGAATGCCTTGGGTTCTCCCAGAAATGCTTTGCACAAGAGTAGAGAGAGCGCTCAAGGTTGTGACGGGCAGCAGGCTTTCGATCGTCGGTAAACACTTGCTATATATGCCACGCCACAGTGGTCTAGTGGTTATGGCACTCGGCTGCAGATCCGAAGGTGGCGGCATCGAATCCCGGCCGCGGCGGCTCCATTTCGATGGAGGCGAAGTGTTGAGGCCCGTGTGCTGTGCGATGTCAGTGGACGTTAAAGAACCCCAGGGTAGGGTGGCTAGAATGGGGAGGTGTGACGACCGGCTTCCAGTGGCTGGCCCAAATACGCGTTCCTGTCGCGCGGTGGCGCTGCCGGCGGGGGCGCCGTGCCTTCCTCGCGTCGACTGCTTACCTCCATGCGAGCAAATGATTCGGCCGCGCTCTGCTTTTCCGCTGTAGTGCTTTCGATGCTCACGGGCACATTTATTTGGTATTGTAGACGTCGATATAACTTTATGAAATAGTTGACTGCTTTGATTTCACGTGTAATCTACAAGCGCCGACCACGCAACCGATACAGAGAGCGGGTATTCGCGGGCGCCTCGTCATGCGAAAAGTAGTGTAGAGGAGTCGCTACCGAATACCAGAAGGTTGGAATAACCTTGCATGTGTGGATTGCAGGTTACTTATACATTTTCTATTGTAATGGTACTTTAATGAAAGGAAGTTAGCGCAATTTTTCCGCAATGTAGTAGAAGATTGCAATAAAGTACAAGGCTGGTAGTTTAATAAAAGTTTATTGCAGAGCAGTGATTGCAGCTCTTGCGCTGTCCGGTGCGCTCCTGTCGGCCCTTGAAAATCCGAGTGAGGGAGTGTGATTTTCGTGCCGGACCCTACCCACATCCGCAGCAGGTCTCCAAGGTGAACAGCCTCTAGTCGATAGACCAATGTAGGTAAGGAAGTCGGCAAAACGGATCCGTAACCTTGGGAAAAGGATTGGCTCTGAGGGCTGACGCGGTCGGGCTAGGGTCCAGAAGCAGGATACGGCACTGCACCGGGACTGCGTGAGGCTTGCCGCCGTAAAAAGCGGTGCGGCCGAGCCCGGACCAGCGTCAGGACCTTCCTGTGGAAAGCCACAGCTGTGCATTTTCCGTGCGCTTCGCGCCTGAGGTTCTTGCTTCGGCCGGCAGAAAACAGCCAACTCAGAACTCGCACGGACCGGGGGAATCCGACTGACAAGCTTGGGAACTTTAAGCAAAGGCTTGTCAAAAAAAATTACAGCATATCCACGGTGTGAATGATGATGAGTGGGCGAAGCTCGGGATGTTTATCGTAGATCGTGCCGAGTTCCGGATTAATTTAGTTAACGCGCATGCTACGAATCCTCACGGTTCAACTATGCGCAATGCACAAGTGAAATCTCCCACCGGCACTTCATTGCAAGTCAAGATCCAGTGCCTATATATATATATATATATATATATATATATATATATATATATATATATATATATATATATATATATGTCACAAAATAGTGCCCATTTCGAAATAAAAACCCGGCGTCCAAAGGCCGAAACAACAACGAGAAAAACGGCGCGCGGAAGAAGCACCGAAAGACGCGCCGCGCCTACAAAAGACCAGAATGTTGTAGAAGCTTTCTTATCGCGGAGAGCGCGCGCGCGGGACAGACGTAAGGAGAGAAGGGAAGCGGAGAGCACACGCCGACGCTCCCCGCGCAGTGAGAGAGAGAGAGAGGCGCCGCCCCAACCAAGAAGGTTCGAGAGTGGGCGAGAAGGTTCCCAATTGTATGTGTGCTCTGGGTCACGTGGCCCTACGGAACCTTCTAGTACCCTTTCCCAGGACTATATAAGCGGTCGGACACGGGCCGCGCAGGAGGGGCGAAGAAGAGACGAAGAGAGAGAAGAGTTGCAAGTAAAAAGAAGAAGCAAGAAGTCGTGCGTGACTCAGACGCCGAGCCCGCTGACAGGCCACCTGCAAGGCTCGAGTGAGAAGACGCCGAGTGTCTTGGTGAATAGGACTCTTTGTGTTTTGTTCAGTGTTGCAGTGCATGAACTTGTTCGTGTTGGTTGGCCTTGTATAACTTTGCGACCCATCTGTTTTTGAGTTGTGAAAGCCGTGTTGTGTATGTTTGCGTGACTGCCTATTTGATGAAAATATATTTGTTTTGTTTGACCACCCTTGGCTCTGACTCGGTCTCTGAACCACTGCTGGCGTTTTGCTAGTGTGCTAAAGGGGACCAAAAATCTTATTGTCCAAGCTTTCGTGGGATCTTTTTCGGGGAACCAAGACGTTGGTTCTTGGAATTATTTCCGGCGATCGCGCCCCGTACATCATAGCACGGGTTTGGTGACAATATTTCTGGCGTCCGCGACTAGGACTTCTTTGGCGCTTAAGTGTGTTCAAAGTACGGAGGACGAGCCTTGGGTAGTGTACGTGCTGGCGTATACGATATTGTGTGTTGCACCACGTTCTCGCTAAACTGTGTGCAGAGAATATTTTGAGAGGCTGAGGTATAGGCAGATATTTGTTTGTGCACGCGGCTAGATTTTGTGAAAGAGCACCATGGATCTTGAGAAGTTAGTTGCCCTTGGTGAAAAGATGGGTTTGGCCGGAGCTGAGTTGCGGAAATGGGTGAACCAAGAGAAAAAAGAAGCTGCGGAAAGAGAAAGACAAGCTGCTGAAAGAGCGAAAGAAGAAAGGGAAGCGATGGAGAGACAAATGAAGGAAGAAAGAGAAAGATTGGAACAGCAACTGAAAGCAGAAGTTGAGAAGGAACGTCTAGCAGCTGAAAGAGCGAAAGAAGAAAGGGAGGCGAAAGAACGAGAAAGGGAAGCGATGGAGAGACAAATGAAAGAAGAAAGAGAGGCGAAGGAACGTCAGATCGCAGCTGAAATGGCTGAGAGGGAAAGGCAGAGAGAAGCGGAGATGGCTGAGAGAGAAAGGCAAAGGCAGCATGAGTTGGAGCTTGAACGTCTCCGATTCCAACAGCGCGTTGACACGCCTGTTCGAGTCGACAGCACAGAGAGAGAAGAGTACTCGTTCCGACTGAATCCAAGCAAGCTGCTTGTGGCGTTCGATGAGAGAAAGATGATTTAGATGCCTACTTGCACAGATTCGAAACCGTTGCTAGAAGTCAGAATTGGCCGGAAGAGCAATGGGCAACGGCATTGAGTACTTGTTTGAGCGGCGAAGCACTCAGTGTGTATGGCAGGTTGACGCCTGCGGATGCCTCCAACTATGCAAGGGTTAAAGCCGCTTTGCTGAAACGGTTCAGATTTACTGTAGAAGGCTTCCGAGACAAGTTCAGGACGGGAAAGCCCGCCGATGGAGAGACTGCTACGCAGTATGCTGCGCGACTCAGCCACTATTTTGATCGGTGGACTGAACTTTCAGGAATTGAACAGGAGTACGGTGCGCTTAGAGAGCTTCTCATTAAGGAGCAATTTCTCGTCAGTTGCCACCCGAGCCTGTCTCTTTATCTGAAAGAAAGGAAAGCCGAGTCTCTCAGTGACATGCTGGAATTAGCAGACCAATACTTGGAAGCGCAAGGAGGCACCAATCTTGGCAAGATCAGAAGGGAGGGAATGGAAGATGTGAAGTCTTCACCTGATGAAAGAAGAAACCCTCCGAAGCCTGTTCTGAGGTGCTACCTCTGCAATCGGCTGGGACATCAAGCTAGCAATTGCCGAAGCAATTTCCCGCGTACTAACACTAGCAAATGTTTCAAGTGCGGGCGGACTGGTCACAAAGCCGAAGTATGCCGTAATGGAGGAAAGGAAATTCCCCAAGTGTCCTGCGTGTATGCCCCACCGAAAAAGCAAGAGGACGAGGTCAAAGACGGCTTTATAGAACTTAAGAGCGGGAAGAAAGTTCCGGTCGTTAATGCTGTAATGACTGCACGTTCAAAATTCTTATCCAAAGAAATGCCAGTGCTTACGGGAAAAATGGCAGGAAAAACTATAAGCGTGCTACGAGACACTGGCAGCAGCACAGTAATCGTACGAAGAGACTTGGTGCACGACGATGAACTCACGGGAGAAACCAGTCTGGTCTACCTGGTTGATGGTTCTGCTAGAAGGCTCCCTGAAGCGAGGATCAAGGTGGAAACCCCCTACTACAGCGGGAGTGTCACAGCTCTATGCATAAAGAACCCACTATACGACCTAATCGTGGGTAACATTGAAGGAGCCCGCGCACCTCACGATCCGGAAACTCTACAGGAAGAGCTAAGACCAGAGACAGGATCGAGACCAGAGCCTCATAACGAACCACCAACGTCTGAAACCAACACTGCGGCAGCCGTCACACGAGCTCAAGCCAAAGCTCAGACCAAACCATTCCAGCCCCTTAGCACGCCCAATTCCGAGGAAAATGCGGTCCAAGACTATGCAGAAGAACAGAAGCGAGACGCGTCCTTGAACATATGTTTCTCCCAAATCGACAAAGATCTCAAATGCCGAAACAAAAATTGCGCCGTCAAATTCAAACTTGAAAATAACCTATTGTTTAGGTACTACACGGAGAAAAACGGACGGCAAATCCGACAATTGGTAGTACCGAAGAGCCGCCGAGAAGCTGTAATGAAACTGGCCCACGACGGAATCATGGCTGGACATTTGGGAGCCGAGAAAACGAAGGACCGGATCCAAGAAGAATTTTTTTGGCCCGGCGTCACAGCTGACGTGAAGCGATTTGTGGCGTCATGTGACATCTGCCAGCGCACTGTGCCGAAAGGAAGGGTACCACACGTACCTCTTGGCAAGGCGCCAGTCATCGACACCCCTTTCAAGCGAGTGGCCATCGACATAGTCGGCCCTATATACCCACCTTCTGGGCGAGGAAACCGCTACATCCTAACACTCATGGACTGCGCCACGCGCTACCCGGACGCCGTGGCACTCCCGAGCATAGAGACCGAACGAGTAGCGGAAGCACTTGTGGAAATGTTCTCACGTTTCGGTGTGCCGAGGGAGGTGCTAAGCGATCGGGGCGCCAACTTTACATCAGAACTAATGAAAGAAGTGGCCCGCCTACTGTCAGTGAGACAACTTCACACCACCCCGTACCATCCCATGGCCAACGGGATGGTTGAGAAGTTTAACGGCACACTAAAGATGATGCTGAAGCGAATGTGTGCGGAAAAACCAAAAAACTGGGATAGATATCTGGGGCCGTTACTCTTTGCGTATAGGGAAGTTCCCCAGGCAAGCCTCGGGTTTTCACCCTTTGAGCTCCTGTACGGCCGACATGTCCGAGGACCGCTCGCGATTTTGAAGGAAGTGTGGACGAACCAGGAACTGAATGAAGACCTCAAAACAACATACCAATATGTACTCGACCTCCGAAACCGGCTGGAAGAAACGTGCCGACTAGCTCACGAGGAACTCCGAAAGGCTGGAGCGCGCTACGCGAAACACTATAACCGGAAGACTAAGGAGCGGAAGTTCAAGGTAGGCGACCAGGTGTTGATCCTGCTCCCAACCGACCACAACAAACTTCTTCTGCATTGGAAGGGCCCATTCGAAATCCAAGCAGTAAAGGGGGACTCTGACTATACGGTCGAGACGCCGAGTGGGCCAAAAATATTCCACGCTAACTTACTTAAGGAATATGCAGATCGGGAAGTGACTAGCAAAGAACCGCATCAGTGCCAAGCCATCGTAGGGGTAACTGACACAGGCGAAGAACAGGAGATACCTGTCCCAGCTTTCGTAAAAACGGAGGGGGTAGATGATGTCACCATCTCGGCCAAATTAACAAGGGAACAGAAAGAGGAACTGATAGAAACGATGTCGAGCTACTCAAACATCTTTTCGAATGTTCCAGGCAAAACAGACTGGGTAGAATGTCGATTGGAATTAACCACAGAAGCCCCTGTCTACGTCAGGCAGTACCCCTTACCGTTTGCCACGACCGACGACATCGAAGCCGAGGTACAACAAATGAAAGCTCTCAACATCATCGAGGCCTCCCAATCACCCTATAATTCGCCAGTCTTATTAGTGGACAAACCGGACAAGACAAAGCGCTTCGTAGTGGACTTTCGGCGCCTGAATAATGTGCTAATTGCAGATTCAGAACCCATGCCCAGAGCAGATGCAGTTTTCGCCAGCGCTACGAACAGAAATATTTTTCGAAGTTAGACTTCGTGAAGGGATACTGGCAAATCCCGTTGTGTAAGGAATCCCGACCGAAGACTGCATTTTCAACCAAGTCCGGACTCTACCAATTCTGCTACATGCCCTTCGGCATCAAAACGGCACCCGCCGTCTTCGCCAGACTGATGAGACAACTGACCATGGGTATCCCCGGCGTCGAACACTACTACGACGACGTACTCGTCGCAAGCTCGACCTGGGAAGAGCACATCTCTTCCCTAAGGGAACTTTTCAAACGAATCAGAGACGCTGGGCTGACCGTGCGCCCCAGCAAATGCGAATTTGGAGCTGAGGAGATCGACTTTCTTGGACACCGGATCGGGAGCAACAAGTTAGCGCCACTAGGAAAAACCCTCGAAAAAATTCAATCCGCACCAGCGCCGAGGACCAAGAGGCAAGTACGCGCGTTTCTGGGCCTGACAAGTTACTATCGGGAATTTATACCGAATTACGCCGAGATCAGCGCCCCACTCACCGAGCTGACCAGAAAGGGTGAGAACAACATTGTCAGATGGACGATCTCTCATGAAGAGGCGTTCCGAAAGCTCAAGCAAAGCATCTCGAATCCTCCAGTACTTCGCCTTCCTGACCTCTCGAAGGAGTTCATACTACGCACCGACGCTTCTGACACCAGTCTCGGCGCCGTGCTTATGCAAACGCATGAGGGAACGCTCCATCCAATAGCCTATGCCAGTCGAAAACTGCTTCCCCGAGAGGCCTCTTACAGCACCATCGAGAGGGAGTGTCTCGCACTAGTCTGGGGAATACAAAAATTCAACATGTATTTGTACGGCGTGCCCTTCGTAGTTCAAACAGACCATCAACCACTCCGCTACATTAAGCAAGCTAAACAACTCAACAGCAGGGTTTTGCGATGGAGTCTGCTACTCCAGGAGTACCAATTTAGAGTGGAACACATTAAAGGGAGCGAGAACGTCGGTGCTGATTACCTCAGTAGGATTTAACGATCCTGTTAGAACATGTTTATAGTATGAACCAACAGGTGTTGTGACTATTTGCAAGCGTTCATGTTGAGTGAAACAAAATTCTCATGTATCGATGTGTGTGTGTGTTACATTTGAATGTTTTGTAAGCTTGAGAAAATGCATGTATTGAGCGTTATTGTATTACGCATGTGTACGCGATGAGTTGTGAAGCTTTCAAGTGATGTATTTTTATGTGACTTGTGTGCGCGATTCATTATGAAAGTGTCGCGACGTTCCGTACGTGGACTCATGTGTTTGAACTCTCAAGTGGACTTATGTGTTGCTGACTGTGAAAAGACTTGTGGAACTTTGTATGGTTATATTTGTGTGTGCACTATTTTGTGTGTTTTTGAATATTATTTCATAATATTCTTAAAGTGGGGGGCAGTGTCACAAAATAGTGCCCATTTCGAAATAAAAACCCGGCGTCCAAAGGCCGAAACAACAACGAGAAAAACGGCGCGCGGAAGAAGCACCGAAAGACGCGCCGCGCCTACAAAAGACCAGAATGTTGTAGAAGCTTTCTTATCGCGGAGAGCGCGCGCGCGGGACAGACGTAAGGAGAGAAGGGAAGCGGAGAGCACACGCCGACGCTCCCCGCGCAGTGAGAGAGAGAGAGAGGCGCCGCCCCAACCAAGAAGGTTCGAGAGTGGGCGAGAAGGTTCCCAATTGTATGTGTGCTCTGGGTCACGTGGCCCTACGGAACCTTCTAGTACCCTTTCCCAGGACTATATAAGCGGTCGGACACGGGCCGCGCAGGAGGGGCGAAGAAGAGACGAAGAGAGAGAAGAGTTGCAAGTAAAAAGAAGAAGCAAGAAGTCGTGCGTGACTCAGACGCCGAGCCCGCTGACAGGCCACCTGCAAGGCTCGAGTGAGAAGACGCCGAGTGTCTTGGTGAATAGGACTCTTTGTGTTTTGTTCAGTGTTGCAGTGCATGAACTTGTTCGTGTTGGTTGGCCTTGTATAACTTTGCGACCCATCTGTTTTTGAGTTGTGAAAGCCGTGTTGTGTATGTTTGCGTGACTGCCTATTTGATGAAAATATATTTGTTTTGTTTGACCACCCTTGGCTCTGACTCGGTCTCTGAACCACTGCTGGCGTTTTGCTAGTGTGCTAAAGGGGACCAAAAATCTTATTGTCCAAGCTTTCGTGGGATCTTTTTCGGGGAACCAAGACGTTGGTTCTTGGAATTATTTCCGGCGATCGCGCCCCGTACATCATAGCACGGGTTTGGTGACAATATATATATATATATATATATATATATATATATATATATATATATATGGGTTGCCGGTGAACGCTTCTCCAACGCGAGCAGTCGGTATTTCTCAACCAAGAAACTCGCTAGGAGACGCTGCCTGCGCCAACGTTGTCTCTCGCGTTTGCCGGGGCAGTGTCGAGTTTGCCGGGGAGCGCGTGGCTGCCGGCGCTCGCGGCGAGGGCGCGAGCCGTCTCGTTTTGCTTTTAGAAAACATCTGGCGTCTTTCGTTGGTTTATTTCATCAATCAACGGCGTTTTGAACAAAATTTTTATTGTTTAATCACGCACAGGAGAAATCTCACCAGGCAGTATACCTTGGAGGTAAACAATGGCTGCTAATGGGAATGAGAGACAGAAGAAGTCGGCTTTTAGCTAACACTTACACTTCTACTTCTACTAACGTTTCCTACTGGAACATGCCAATGGCTGCTAATGGGGAATGAGAGACAGAAGAATTCGGCTTTTAGTTAACGCGCACGCTGCGAATTTTTTATTGTTCAACAACGCACAGGAGAAATCTCCCACCGGCACCACCTTGGAGGTCAAGATCTGGTACTAGCGTTAAGACTGGTTACACACTACTACGACGGGGGACGAACGGGTGCCGCTATAAGGAGCTTCGCCCCTAAAAAGAGAGGCGGGTGCGGTTGCATCGGCCTCTCGTCTTTTTCTGTGTGAGCATATGTGTGGACGTGTTCTAAGGCGAGCTCGACAAAGGGAGGCTGAACGGGGGCGGCCTCGTCTTTGCGAGTGAATGTGGGCAAGCAGGTGTCCTAAGGCAACAAGAGAGGCCGGTGGAGCTGGGCCGGCCCCTCCTCTTTGTGTGAGCAGAGGTGTCGTAAGGTGAGCTCAATAGAGAGGCTGACGGAGAGGCCTCGTCTTTGGGCATGTGGGCAAGCAGCTAAGGCGAGCTTGTCAAGGAGGGCTCTATTTTCAATAGCCCGCTGGTTCAGCCCTTTGAGCAGAAAATGAACACGTGTAAAAAAATCCCTCACTACGGTTGAGTACAGGCGTGTAGTGCTAAAAGCACTAGTTAGCCTATCTAAGATTTGAATTAGGCTAAATAGATGGAGTGACGGGTAAAGAAGTCCTCGCATGTCCCACTGTTTGCAAGTTTCTGCTGGTAATTTGTTCGACACAGTTTCCCGCGTAACAAGGCAGGCATCTTTGCAAGCGTCACAATGAGTTGAAAAGGTGCGCTTCCTGGCTACATACCCCGCAATCATAATAAATCAGGTGGTCATCACTGTATTGTTCTACATATTGTTTTCAAATTCATCCTTGCAGGCAGGTGCACGAAAGAGCGAGAGTCTTTCTCTGCAGGACTTAGAGCCGCCGTCGCAACCTGGCACAAAGCACCACCTTCGCGTTTTTTTTTTCCGTCGACGGCATTCTTCAGGGCTTTTCAGAAAACGACGACATTCGCTGCCACCGTATCCTTTAAAGCATCAGGAACGCAAGAAAAACAGGCCGTACTTCACTGAGCGCGAGAGCTAACTTGCGCTGGTCTGTTACCCACGAAACACGAGCAGCACATGCTCACAGTCGGCACATGCCAGCGGCGCCCCCGACTGACGCGCCGAATTTCCACCCAGCGGCAAGAACGCACAGTGGGGCCTCGCTAGGAAGCGACGGTGCCGCGGCGGTCGTCACACCTCCTCATTCTAGCCACCCTACCCAGGGGTCAAATTTCCGGAGCCCTCCACTAATGCGTCTCTCATAATCATAGCTGGTTTTGGGACGTGAAACCCACAAATCAAACACTTGCTATAGCGCCTAGATACTGTAGGTAAACCCCTTACGCTATCCTTTTTTTTTTCGTTTATTTCTCTTTTTTTTTCTTCGGAGGCACGATGCCTTTTGCATATCCACTCATCTCTCCTCCCCCTATATTACTTCCAGTGCACTCGTAGCGACGGAAAAAGAAAGGTACACCCTTATCATTACACAACTGCTCTTTACGCTCGATGAATTTCTAAGTTTGTTGCGATAACCAACGAAGGTGCCGCAAGGCCCCTGTAACAAGGGTATTTGGCAATGAACGCTCTCCCTCTCTATTTCCACACCTTGCAGGAGACGGCGATTGCCTTCACCAGCCCGAAGACAACCGTCGTAACCTCATCCTCCGCACGGTGGACCGCTACGCCCTGAGCTTCTTCCAGCTGCTGGTCATTATTTTCGCCGCCTCTGCTTTCGTCATACTGCTCTTTGCCTGGCGCCACATGAACCACTGTCCGGAAGGGCAAGTGGGCAACTGCACCGAGGTTGCCGCAACTTCAGTGCAATAAACCAGCGGCCTCGCGTGCAGCTGATTTTGAAACATGAAGCTGCTATGAACTTTTTTTTAATGAAGACAGCAGTTCGCCATTACGAAGGAGTTCACGTGATTAGTAACACCTGCTATGAAGCGTTAGTCATTCTATTAAGGACTCGCGCTTTTTGAATCATTAAAATAGTATGTGAATTTTGCAGTAAACTTCTTGAGATCTCAATCATCATCATCAACCCACTGCAGGGCCAAGGCCTCTCCCATCGATCTCCAATTATCCCTGTCCTGTTCCAACTCAGCCCAATTAATCCCCGTAAACTTCCTGATCCTATCTGCCCACCTAACTTTCTGCCGCCTCCTGCCACGCTTGCCTTCTCTAGGAATCCGCTCTGTTACCCTTAATGACCAACGGTTGTCTTGCCTTCGCATTGCATGGCCCGCCCACGCCCATTTCTTCTTAATTCCTATTAGGGGCGAAGCTCCTTAGGATGTGGGTCGTTCCCTCCTCTGTAGTAGTAGTAGTAGTAGTAGTAGTAGTAGTAGTAGTATGTATGTATGTATGTATGTAGCCACCTCGCGCCGCCGGGAGGCTCGCGCTCGCCCTCGGCGCGTGCCTCCGAGGGCGCGCGCCGGGAGGCACGCGCCCTCGCAGCTCTCTCTCTTCCATCTGCTGTCTTGTGAGAGAGAGAGACAGAGAGAGAGCGAAAGGAACGCGTTGACTATGGAAACGCTCTTTCTTCGATGAACGCTCTACCAGCTCGCAAAGAAGGAGAACGCGCCCTCACACGCGAGAGACAACGTTGGCGCAGGCAGCGTCTTCTAGCGAGCTTCTTGATTGAAAAATACCGACTGCTCGCGCTGGATAACCGTTCACCGGCCGACGGCCACCCATATATATATATATATATATATATATATATATATACAACATTATATAGGCACTCTATCTTGACTTGCAATGAAGTGCCGGTGGGAGATTTCACTTGTGCGTAGTTGAACCATAAGGACTGCGCGTGAGGTGCGCGTGAAGTAAATTAATCCGGAACTCGGCACGATCTACGATGAACCTCCGGAGCTTCGCCCACTCATCATCATTCACTCCGTGGATATGCTGTGGATTTTTTAATATGTCCCTAACGCGCGTTTGTTCCCTTACCTACTCCGCTCTCTCCTTGTCCCTTAAGGTTACACCTACCATTTTCCATTCCATAGCTCGCTGCGTCGTCCTCAATTTCAGCTGTACTCTCTTAGCCTCCAAGTTCCTGCCCCGTAGGTGTGTACCGGTAAGTTAAGATGCAGCTGTTAAACACTTCCCCCTTCAGAGACAATGGTACGCTACCATTCATTATCTGACAATTTGCTTGCCGAATGCACTACACCCCATTCTTACAGTCCAAATTGAGGTCTTATAACATCCTCAAAGGCGACCTCCGGTGACTTTTCGGCATCTACGGATCTCAATGAAATTCGCTTGGCATGTTGCCTGGTGCATTTCCGTCAATTGGGTAAGATTACTGGCTGGAGAGGTGCGCAGGTTGCTTACAAATCAATTTTTACTGATTACCTCAAACCACCCAGCTGGCTTTCTGCAATTATTGCCCGTGCTGTGTGCTGGTGTTATCTACGGCAAAGCGATAAAAGCACCGGTACTCTAGGCATATCCGGAACAATAGAAGCACCGGTGTCAGCCTTCGAGATCTACGCGTGCCGACCCACCTTCGCGACAATGCCGCCAGGGGAAGGGCGTATGCTCTGTCGCGCCATCCATAAGGCGGATGACTGATTTGACGTCACGGCTGAGTTGAATTTTGGTTTCGGTTTGGCGTTTTCTTGCCAATTTAAAATTGTTTTCGTGTTTTCTCAGCACTTCCACCATCAGGAGAGTGACAGGAGCTCCTCATGAGCATAACATCGCCCTTGCCTTGACATGCACAAAAAATCGCCGGAGTTGGCCTTTAATACATAGTTTAAGTGATTTCGTTATGGTTAAATGCTTCTTTAGTGTAAAAGGCCGATGCTAAGATGATTTATCTATCATGCAAGCTTTTAAAATATCCTCTTTCTTGCCGTTCATGTTCATTAAGTTTTGATTCCGCGACGGGAACATGGTGTGTGCAAGAAACAAAACTAACTGCCTACTCGTGTCTCAAAAAAATGAAGCAGCAGTGCCTCGCATAGGCAACCAGAACACCAGAAAATTAACATGAGAGTATACTACACCATCAAGACGGCATAGATACCAAAACAACGGTT
This sequence comes from Hyalomma asiaticum, assembly GCA_013339685.2. NCBI lineage: Eukaryota > Metazoa > Arthropoda > Arachnida > Ixodida > Ixodidae > Hyalomma > Hyalomma asiaticum. Next base: position 98,769,506 of record CM023484.1, on the reverse strand, counting down.
ACCGATATCACGCCATTACACAACTACGTCAGATAAGGAAATTAATATTTCGAGGCAAAATCCCCATGCGCCTCATGCGAGGGAGTTCTTAAAGCGGCTGTGACAAAAATTCTCGCCTGTCGTTCTTTCTCATCTTTTTCCTTTTTGCAGCAATATATAGCTGCGGGCCCGTAAGTCATAACAGGGAACATCAATTTCTCCAGCGAGTCGCAGATAACTATTTACGGCCTGTGGATCACCGACTAGTAGAAGCTTCAGCTTAATGGGACTGACAACCAATTTTTAAGGTACTGTATTCTTTATTTCAACGGAAAGCTTACCGGCCAGGGTGTCCTGTCACGCAATGACAACAGGAAAAACGCCCTAAAACTTTTATGAGAATTTCTGACCTATGGAGTCTTACATGCAGCACATGTTGCAAACAGTGGCCGACAACCGTCGGACGTGCTCACGCCAGGTAGTGCCTCCACAGAGCGCATGCGCGCTACTCCTGGGAGCCACCTAGCGCATGCGCAGAGGTTAAAAATAGGTTTTCGGTTGCCGCGAAGGCAGCGCCGCTTCTCAGCGTCGACTCCTTTTACTGCACAGAAAGGAAATAGTAGGGTGAAGATGTTTTTTTATGCGTCCATTGCAACTTTAAGTACGAGTTACGGTCGTATGAACACCAACAGGCGACGTACGACGATTCAAAGACTCCAAATAGCAGTAACAAGGCATCTCCACCAGGCCGCGCCACATTTCAGTTGCCGCAATTTTTAAGCTCAATTTAAAAACACAATTGCTGTTCAAATCGCGATAGGGTGCTCGATTCCATTACTATAATTCAAGCTCTCTCGAAATCCACAAATGTCCACTCCTACGTTCTCGTCAGTTGTCGGTCCTTTTAAACAAACGGCAAGCTGCCGTGTGCAACTGGCGCCACCTCGCGTTAGTGACGGAGTAAACAAGTTGGACGACGTGACTCCACAGAACTGTGAGGCACTTCTGCAGGACCTGCAACTCGTGATACTATTATTTCCCCTGTCAAAGCCCTACGCGTTGTCCTCCTCGTCGGCTGGCAACGATTTTCTTGGGACTTGGTAGCGCCGTGAGTCTACTACAAGGCAAGCGCGGCAAAAGGGCAACGGTGGTTACGGTGTCACCACAGCTAGCTGCGCTGCTCGGAATTCGGCTGTCCTGGTGACTTTGCGGATGTTGTGTGTCTCCATATTTTCGTGCAAAATGAACTGGAGGGAATGTGGCGCATATAGTCTATGGGTAGTTTCAGAGGGAGGCGGTTCATCAGGCGTGGGAATGATGGGTACTACTACACGAATGGCTTTCCATGTGGTCTCTGTTTTTCTGGGATTATACGGCTTTTCGACTAAAAAAAGAACAGAAGAACTCAGTTACGGCAAACTATTGCATCAAGAACGGAACAATTTCGAGTAATTCTAAACGTGCACCTATACTCTTGTTGCCCTTTCGCGGTCAGCAAAATAACGCAGAGAAATTTATGAACACGACGTGATAACGGCAATTTTGCCTACTATCTTTGTGGCTGTGTTCAGAAGCACCTATAAAAGTTTAGCACCAGATGTACACGTGTTTGAACTCCAAGTTATTTTTTCTCTTACATGTGACGTGGTGACATTTTCCAGTACGTACATGGTAGGCGCATCTTCTAAATGTAGTACATAAATGGGCCATCGCTCGCTCCTTTAAGTGCAGGGCAAGTGCTGCACTGCATTTTTACAAACTATGTGGCTGAAGCCGCTACGCTCGGCCGTAGGAGAAGCGCATTTTCTCCCAGCGTTTGGTGTTAGGATTTACTTAAAGGGACAGACAACCACCCAAAACTTGAATTGAGATGACCCCACTGGCGGAAAGATTGTGTGTTGCATTTGCTCAAACGACGCCACTTTTCATCAATAAACACGGGTTTATGTTTTTATTTCTTCATGCAAAGTCGCGAAAACTGACGTTTGGTAACTCAAGCGGCAAACATACGAACTAGAGTTAGAGTGCGGTCACGTGACCTACAAATTTACGCAATATTTTATCTGTTTATTAGTATCGGACCGCATGAAATTTTTGATAAGCTTTTCGTCACTTACAATGTGCAGATAACCCTTCGTTTGTAGCGCGCGTTGCTACTGCACGCTTCTGCCGTCACGTGCGAAAGCGTGGTTTCGGAACTAGCTGGCCTGGCTTTGCTCGGCTATGGCCAGAGTGGCAGCGCCGGAGCCCGGCCATTCATGACGTAGGCGCGGACATGCGAAAGAACGCCTTGCAAATACAATATCGGCCTGGCAAACAATGCCAGCTCGTCGCACCGCCTTTTTATTTCAAAAAGTAGTTGAACAGGTCAAAGTGTGAGTAGTTAATCACAGCTACGCTCACTCCTGCGAAAGCGGGACGATGTCCGGAAGCGAGGCGGATTATCGGCATCGCGATCACTTTTCAACGTTGCTAGAGTGCGCACTCTGCCTTTTTTAGAGGCGTCTCACATCGAAAAATTCCGCGGGCGAAATATCCACGCGCTTTTGGAAGTAACCGCTGCAGGTGAAAACAGTACAGAGGGCGAGCTTTCGATTGCGCCATAAAAAGAAGGGTCCTTAAAAATCGGTTGTCAGTCCCTTTAAAAACGTGGTGATCAAACAGAGAGCGGTGATGTGTAAAACTGCGTTGGAAACGCAGTTTTACACATCTGAGGCTATTTTTATGGCCTCAGATGTGTCGCTACACGCAGTTTTACACAATCATAAAAATGGCCCCAGATGTGTAAAACTGCGTTGGTAACGCAGTTTTACACATCTGAGGCCATTTTTATGATTATCACCAGCGGATGGACCTCCTTGTTATCTAGTCGCCATCTTAGGGCACGATGACCCCGCGCCTGCTTGGCACGTGGTCGGCGTTGGATTGACCACATAGTGCGAGAAAGTGCTCTAGTACAGCTGCACAGCATGCAAACAGCCTTGTCACAAGAAATATATGCTAGCCGTAAAAGCGGCCCCAGACGTATAGTTTCGGTCGCGTTTGATACAAAATAAAAGCATAAACAAGCATCAAAACCGCGTCGGTAAGGTTTGCCCAACGCGGTTGAAATGTTTCTGAAGTTGGGCCAAACAGCACGACAAATAATTTATGTCAAAACAAATGCCAGACCGAGAGAAACGGCGCAGCAACTCGTCTTTGGAAACGGCGTTAATAAGAGTGATACTCCGCATGCTGTCATTACAGTCGCTCCCTTCTTCGCCTAACGAAAGCGTGTAGTAATGTCATTCTCGCCGCTGAAACTACAAACAAATTCGTCAGAACGTTTGAAGCTGCGAGCGCGAAGACGACACAGACCCATGCACTAACTATCATTCCTATGGCAGCTGAACGATCGCAGCGCCAGAGTCCCCTTCGGACACTTTGCATATCGCCGACGTTGCGAGGTGCGGCGTGTAGCACTCGCGAGCTTCAGTAATCGCTATTATTACCTTCCAAGCTATATTCGCTGTTGAGGTCACTGCGGTGAGAGTTATGTGCTTCCCTTGTTGACACATCGCGCCACACGGTGAGGTTGCTCGCGGTTGTGGCAACGGAAACCAGGTAAAATGCGAGCGCCGAGATGTTTCTGGGTAGTCGGAAATTTTCCCGTGCATGTTTTCGATTTGGGAAGGAACCCATGCTTGTAGACGGTCGCGTAGGTCTAATCGATGAAATTCAGCAGAAGCCATGTGCGAGTTACGTTTTTCACGCTGCGCACAACACCGTGTGCGGACGGCACAGTTCGTTGGCGGCATAGTTCCTCGGGCCGACGCCATTAGGTTTGCGTGCATAAAGTGGCCGCAGATGGCACGGACGAGTTATTCGGGAAAACACGGTAGAGAAGTTTGGCCCTACAGTGGGCAGCAGGGTAGACGCAGTGGCGATGCCTAGTTTAATCAAGTACGAAGCCAGCCTTTTCCTTTCGTGCCTTCGAAGCTGCGTGCGCTTCTATGGAGGCGAAACTCGAAGACCACCACCTGCTAATGTTTAGTGGCGCGGAACTAAACATCTGGAGTGCAAAGGGGTACCAGTAAGTTTAAAACAGCTACCTTATGTGCGCCTTTAGATGACAAAGGAATGCGCAGTGGTTCTCATAAAAGTGTGAGTATTTATTTGTTCGCGAAAATTCATGCAGTAAAATATTGCACACTTCAACAACCTAAAAACATGAGCTTGAAGGAAGCATCACAGGCAGTATGACGACATACACGTGAACAACGTCGACACCAAAGTGTCCCGACTTTCTATATAAAACCAACGTCTGCGATGACTAGGAAGTAATGTGAGAAAGGCGAGCTTTTTAAAATAGTCATTCTCAAAAACGATCGCCCGTTAACCTTACAGGGGTTGTTGAAGGTACATTTTGACGCACTCGAACCGTTTCCCCATATCAGGCGCAGTGTGCCCCCGCACTCTATTGGATGGTCATTGAAGCGAACGGTATTTTTACGCTTGGCCTAATGAATAGTGACTGCCGTACATACCCTAGTTCACATGCCGTCCACATAATTAGAATGCGGTCAGTGCTAATCAACGTTAATTCTCTTACTTTGGCATGTGAATACGGTAGGAAATGGATGAAGTAGCCAACTAAAGACGCAACGTTTCAGCAGGGCAGCCGTTACCCATTGCTGTGTCTTTCATTGGCCATGAGTGACAACTGTATCTCTGCAATAAGGTTAGCGTTACCAGTGCGGATACGTCACCCTACAAAGCTTGACAGCCTGCCGCGACCTTGCTTAAGCTCTCGGGGCCTTTAAAAACACCACTATACTTATATTACTACAGCGTGAATATGACGTTCTTACAGCACTATGTTGACTGCGTTGTATAAAAATAATGCCTTGTGTGTGAATACAAAGGTATTTTTAACCGGCAAAACACTCGTAGGCGAAGAGTGACAGGCACAAAATTTGAACACGTCCCGCTAACACTTCCCACATTCTACGGGCTTCGGTGACTGAGGCTGAGCCGGTCACCGAGTTTCCGCTGTCCTCCAGGAAAAAAAAAATGCGCATGTGGCAAAAGATGTCGTGGGCAAAAAAAAAAACCAATAAAATAAGTAAATGAACCAGAGATGCTGGACTGCACATCAATGGGCTTCTGTCAGTGAGCAAGCCCTCTCGAAGTCCTCCGGCAGTCCATCGTCCTGACCTGCGTCATTAAAACAAGCAAATACGATTCCCCAATTACCAAGAGCCGTAACCAACCGGAGCTTAGTCGTGGCTGCCCTTTGCAGGTCAAGTCGAACTCCTGATGCTGTCCTTCAAAAACAGTGTTTTCGACTACCAAATGCAGTTTTGTGTGAAATAAAAATGGTACGCAGAAATTATGACTCAGATTTCGAAGCTAGAAAGAACCACGTTAACATAATTGGTGGCGTTTCGATATTAGGTAGGGAGCAGCTAGATTCAGTTGGTGCTGCTAACACACGCTTTGTATTAAAAAGTAACTATTTTCGAACTGGTCTATTGAAAAAAGGTAATAACGTAGATGGAGCACGTAGTGTCGGCACCATTTGAGCAAGGGGAAACTCAACGATGCTCGGCAATTCCTACAGCGCTTGCCATTTCATCCACCATGTTCAGCCTTAAAGCAACCGGTAACGTACAAGGCCAAACGAGATGTTCTAATATAGGACAATAAGAAGTCTGCTTGGGCAACACAATGAAGTTGCACATGGGACAATAACTATGGTTTGTTAGCAAAAAAGGAGGCTCTGGCAGAAAAGGAGCCAAGAAAGAAAAATGAAGACGAAGATGTTGTGGGCACCACGGTGGCACTGCGACATACGTTTGCTACGTCTTTGCGTAAATGAAGTTGACGTCCGAAGCACAGATCTTTGAACCCCGGAATATCGCGTCGCCTTGGGGTCAGGACAATTACTTCTAGGAAGGCTGCTGCTCTAGAAAAGTTAGGACACCGCAGTATTGCTACGGCTACGGAAACTCCACACAAATGCTCAGTTTGAAGGCGAACGCTTACGCCATTACCCCCCCCCCCCCCCTTCCTGTTTCCGCAGAGATTCCACCAAGCTTGTCGGGACAAAAGATTAAAGCTGAAAGCAATCCGCTGGCGAGCTGCAGTAGATTCCATAAGCAGCAGTGATAATTCGCATATTTAATTCAGATAAACTCCAAATTCTTGATTAGCCTGCTATGTTTTCATTGTATTTAAAAGCTGCTGAATTCAAACTGCAGCATTTGGTTAATTGCGTTATTTCGTACTTTTTGCTAATCCTAACCAGACATACTGGCTGCTTTGGTTTCTTATAGCTGAACATTCACTCGCACAGTTTGAGCAGACAAACAAAGTTGATTGCCTGCCAGCACTTGTTAAAGCACTCAAAAGTACTACCACAAAAAAAGATTCATGCATCTCCACAAAGCACTAAGGATACTTGTTACCGTGTATCACCCGCGACATTGCCCACTCGCGCATGTAAATGAGTGACAGCGCGTGTGTACAGTGTATACAATGTTTTATTTGTCATAGCTCGTACGTCGTGTTGATTTCCGATTGCGTTTTCCCTTCATTATCACAGCTTTAGGGTCCGTGAAATGTAGAGCAAACGGTTTTTCTGTCGGATCTAGCCTGAAGTTGGCAAATACAAGGTCTATGCACGTTCCCCTGCTGGTTCTGCATTGTTTCCAGTCATACGAAATGCATAGTGAAGCGTATCGCGGCGTCATATACTGCACAAGACAGTTGTTGTCCGTGATACCTACGTTGATGTCTCCCACAACTACGAAGGAGTTGTTCGCCGGCGAGGTTCCCGTTCGTTTTCACACCCATGGCAGAAAGAACGTGTGGTGTGGGCCGCGCTTATATACGCATTTGCACCGCAGCGCCCTCTCGTCTATTTCCGCTGCAGCGTACATTGTACTGTCATGGCGTTTAAATGTCGGTTTTGGTTTCGATTTTACACGATGCTGCGCCTGTGCCGATGCTGTGCCTGTTACTGGACACTGGGTTCCTCTACATATCCCCCTACATATACACTGTGTGCGTGCACGGCCTACAGAATCAGCCCACATGGGCCCACACGGAACAGCAGTATTACAGCAGAACAAGCCTCGACTTTAAGGTGCTTCGCCCCTAAAAGAAGAATTGCACACCGAGATGGCAGCAGTGCCCATAATTGGCCATCTATATATCTGTATATCCTGGGATGTTGCACTGAGCCATACGTCTGCTTGCATCTGATAATTCAAACTTCTCATAATTCGAGCAAACTTCTGGGGTCCCTTTAGGTTCGAATTAGCGAGACTACTTTCGTTCATGCTTTCCCATGTAATTTTCAGCGGCATAACACACCCCAAGGAAGATGACACAAAGTCACACCGAATCTGTTTTTCTCTGGAAAAGGAATGTGACGGAGTCTTTAGCGTTGCGCTCAGTGATTATCTTTATTTTGGTTTGCTTTCAGGGTTAAATATCACTATGGATGAAGACAAAACGCTGGAATGCACGTGAAGGTTCCTAATGGCTTGGCTCATACTTGGCGGTTCCGAAAACTTAGCGCGGCAAGCGATTCGTGAGGCAATAAGTTGCGATAGTGAGGTCACCAAGGATTGCTTCTAAAGGTGAGGCAGTGCCACATTTAGGAGAAATGTATGAATATAAGTAGTGCACCGAAAAGAAATGTCACGTGCAGAACGACGCTTATATGATAGCCTTTAAGGCCGAGTGAATGGACGAAACGTAAGGATATACCAGTAAAGCCATCGTCGTCTTTCACATCCTCGTTCCATGCGTCGAGCCTGAGAGCGGCAACTGGCATTTCTTCAGCAGCCTGCTCCATTTCTAGGCGTTCCATGGTGCGCCGGTAGTGTTCGTGCACAATGTCAGGACTGTATTGGCGGCGCCCAGAAGGATTTTTACATGCCTTTTCCAAGCAGGCGCAAGGAAATGCCTTCTTTTCTACCTGCAGGGAAAGCGAATTAAACACAAGACGTGATAAAATGGCAAATGTGTTTTAGTGCACGTATTCGAGCCAGCGTACTGAAAAACCATTCACACCAATGAAATATGTCGCATAGCTTTGGCGGTGCGTCGTACACGTCGTGTCATAGCAACAATTCACTGAGTTACCTCCAGGCCAACGCAATAATTTGTGCATGGCGCACTACAAAATGTGCCGCGTTTGCCCAATACTGTGATATTTTTTGCTGGTTACATTTGTCGTTAGTCCAGGAAACCTAAGAAACGCGTGTTCAGAGCAATTCAAGTGAACGATTATTCTATCCATGATAAGGTGTTACCGTAATAATAACTGATGGGGTTTTACGCGCCTAACCCCACTGTAATTATGAGCAAGGACGCGCAGTGGAGGTCTTCCGAGTAATTACCGCTTGCAGATTTTTAAATTTTTCTCTTTTGCATTTCGCCCCATTGAAATGCAGCCGTCATGGCCGGAAATTCATCCCCCGAGCTTGAGTTCCGCAAACCAACACCTAGCCGCTAATTTATCGCGCCAGGTGTTTTGAAGTTTATTCAATAATCAATAAGTGCACATGCAGAATACAGACGACATAAGTACAGAAGGAGGTCCCATAGTGTAAACACTGTCGGGGGGACTTATTATAATGGTAAAAAAGCACTAATACTCATCGACAGGAAACAGCAAAACATTCAGAGTACAAAGTAAGAAATGAAACAAAAAAAGGCGAAAGAACTATTTAGGCAAACAGTAATTTAATGGAAAGCATAAAATGATAAGGAAATGTAGCAGAATACAAATCAAACACTAATCAAAACGACAGAATTAAAGTTGTGTTTGAAGAAGAATGAATAGTGCTATTGATTGAATATGAATTAGCGAAGCTTATGTTTGAATGACGACAAAGAAGAAGCACACTTAATGTTGTATGGCAACAAATTCGAAAGCTTCATTAAAACAAAAGCTATTGTCATTGAGAACCATAGTTAGTTCGGATCTTAGGAAGTAAAAGTTATTTGAGGAAAAGCGGCTAATGTTCAAATTACTAAGATTTTGGATGAGAACCAATTTCAAAAGGCTATGGTCTTTAACTACTCCCGATAAGCAAATGTGTATAAATTAAGTCTGTTCAGGTTGTCAATATTTAGTATGTTTAGTTCACGGTACAGATCAGGAACATGAGAACCTCGGCTGCTCCAGGTAAGAATGCGCATGGCTTGATTTTTTACATACTGGAGAGATTTGAACCCATGATGAAATACAATGCTTAAGATGACTGTGTATGAGTGCATCATATTGAAACGAGCACAGGGATACGCTTCTAATGGTAGTCTATTTTACAACGGGGAGATTAGCCGATGCAGCCCCAATGGCGGACCGTCAGCCTGCGCCCCACTCCTGCGTCTTCTTTGTTCCCCTCGAGATCGTCGTCTTCGTCGCTATTCTTGCACCGCGACAATATAAACTGATCAAAGTTGTCTAATCAAAATAACATCTAGCTTTTAGGAGTATCCTAATAACGTATGATGTTCGGATTCCTAAGTATAATACCTATGCGGGGTTACGAATTGCTTGAACAAGAATGTACTACCGCTTCGATCCGTAATGTTGCCAGGATGACCATGCCGGTTTGTTGGTACGGCCAGGATAGATTTAAGCTTGTCGATGACATAGCGTTTACGGCTAGGATACAGGAAGCACGCGTGATCAAAGGTGAACACCGCATCTGATGGTTTAGACCTTAAGCAAAGATACACAAAGCTAGTATTGCAGCCAGGGATTGATACTCTCCTCCTCCCCCCACCAAAGTTCTTCAGCTAACCTGTAACTTCGTGTTCACAACACCCTCTATCCAGGTAACACCAGCGGGTAACACCCCCCTCAGAGTCGAAATACCATAGTACTTTCACTGTTTGCGCTCTACGAGAGCACAAACAAGACTGGAAATTGTGAAATGCACTGTAGATCATAAAACAAAGAGCTAAAGAGACGTGGCTTTGCTACGTGACGAACAATTCACCATGCAGCAGAGCTATGGGGGCTTAGCAAAGCATTGCAAAGTTAAGCTAGCGGGAAGCAGCTTTTTTTTTTTTGCATATCCACAGCTAACTTTCCTTTGGTGTGTGACTTGCACAGCGCAAAAAAAAAAACGATTGAGGCATTGTTTTTATGCATATCAATTACTGACTTCGTCTACACTAACTTAACGATATTTCACTTATTCCATTTTTCAATTTTTTTCTCTATATACCCCTTTCCTAGCTATGATGTTTCCTAACGATAATTGCGGGCACCTTACGTACTAAAGCCTACGGCATCACCAGAAAGGCACACCGTAGTGGAGGGATCCAAAAATCGTGACCAATTGCGGTTTGGTTTTCATGCACTGAAATCTCGCGCCACACGGGCGCCTACCCTTTCCGCATCCATCCAAAATGCGACTACCGCAGTCGAGGTGAAAAGTGCGCCATTCGGGTGAGACGTCAAGTGCCCTAACTACTAGACCCCCCCAGCGGATAGCGGAAAAACACGTATATGATGCACACTGGAAAATTAACATATGGGAAAAGGTTCGCCAAAGGGACCCTGCAACGCTTTTCGAGCAAGGCCAGGAAATGTAATTCAGTCGCGGAGGCTCCTGCGAAAGCGTCAGCCGCATATTAGAGAGTTTTAGTTTGACGTTTCTACGGGTAATAATGTGCATGGCACGGTTCAGGGCCACCTTGGATCCATTGCCGTGATTGCGGATGTGTGCCTCTCTTTAGGCGTTGCACGGTGCTGTGCAAGCACCGATCGCATCTGACACGCGAAATTATCGAACCGTACCACATAATAAAATTAGGCAGCTTGTGTGTGAGTTCCCCTTCAGTAACGCTATCACAGAAAGAAATATCATATTTGAACGGTTATCATTAATAAGTTGTCTTTGCTTGCACTGTACCAGCATATAAAGAAATGATCTGTCATTCCTTTCACCAACACGTGTTTTGCTATCAACCCTTGTACGCATGTCGCATCACTACTTATACATAGGGCGCATTTACGCAAATAAAGGTTGTTGAAAATAAGCGCTGTGTGTGTCCTCTCTTGTCCTTGTGTGTTGCGCGCTGTTGTCACTTCAGTCCCCTTTATAATGGGGCGGTAGCACCTACAAACGTTTGTTTCCCTAAATCACTCATGTTTTCACAACAGATTTTTCTCCTCACCTACTTATTTTATCTATTATCGTTCCGCTGTGAATGTTATTCGAACTACATTGCGTTTCTGTTTGCTCCATACCTTTCCGCCACCAACACTAAGCGCCTCTTAGCGACAAAAGGAGGGAAGGTGCTCTGGTGGCAGAATTGCCCTGAAGCTTCACGCTTCAACTCCGCCAAAGCTTTGACGTACTTTGACTCCTTTTGCGGCAGGCTATCCGTGAGGGAATAACCTCCTTACAGTAGGGCACCCAGGATCTCTGCCAGGGGGGGGGTTCAATTTTTCACGAAGTGCCGGGCATGCGATTACACAGTTGTTGCGTGTGTAAAAAAAAGTAAATAAAATGCCAACTAATAGTAACGTCAATGATGATGATTATTTTATTTTTTTTTCGGCGTTTTGCACAGACCACATTTTTCTAGGACATAGGAGCAGTTTCGGAGTGGGAGGGGGGTTAGGTACGGCCTCAGGGGGGGGGGGGGGGGTTCGACACCCCCCCCCCCCGCCGTCGGTGCGCCACTGCCTCCTTAAATAACGCAAATTGAGGATTACATGGAAAAGTGTTGGAGGGCCCCCGCCTTAAAGACCAGCATGAGAAAGGCGACGACTCACTTGGCAGGGTACGCCGTTCAGGGAACAAGAACAGGCTTCCGGGAGACACTGGTCGAGGCAGTCACAGCCGCAACTTCCTCGCGACGCCCTAATGTCTCGGCACTGTTTGGCTTCGGACGAATCTATCCTCTGCACACCGCTGTCAAGCAGCAGCTGGCGGCGACGATGACACGACAAGGGCTCCAGTTGCAGCCGTCGAGGCTTCTTTTCTTTCCGAACAACTTCATCCTACAACGAATACACGAAACGTGGGTTTCACAAAGTGGGGCTCGCATCAGTACGCATTTCCGTTAACCATGAGCATCGAGCAGCCATAGGAAGTCCACTGTATAACCTGGCCACGCTTTGAAGCACTTGCCAAGAGTCGAAGCTTCATCGTGAATGCTTGTTGCGCCACAGCCTGTCACCCAACAGGCTTGTGACGAAACACACACAGGCGCGCGCGCGCGCACGCCACTGGTTATCTCATTTCGCGAGCGATCGCCATATATGACAGGATGGGCGTTGTACAATGTTCCTGTGTGTGCTATTCTGTGCTTTCTTCTGGTTTTGAATGTGTGTGTGTGTGTGTGTGTGTGTGTGTGTGTGTGTGTGTGTGTGTGTGTGTGTGTGTGTGTGTGTGTGTGTGTGTGTGTGTGTGCGCGCGCGCGCGCGCTTCGTTCGTTTCACTCATTCTCTGTCTACTTTTCAATCCACGATTTGCTCACCTCCATTGCAGGAAAGAAAACCGGTTGCCAGTCTCTCGTTAAACCCGCTGCCTTCTTTGACTTCTCTAAGGAAGATATCCCTGCCTCCATATCAAAACCCACACACATAGGATGACGTACTTGTTGGAGCCACACAAATTGCTCTCCCCTAGCAGCAATATTAATGGTGGAATTCCTCGCTCATCACGTTAGCCACAACTCGAAAAACTTGCAATTTTTAGCCGAGAGAAACTCCGAGAACTGCTGCAGGCCGTCGTAGGCACGGCGGTCGTCTGTTTTCTTGTTTTGCACGTGTTTTGAGAAAGTATTTGAGTTGATATGTCTGAACAATAAGGTACGAATGATAATAATTGCTCATATCATGCCTGTCATAAATTCCCTTTTGTTTCACTTAACTGATGTCAAGGCGTATGAATATGTGAACCTTGCATACGCTTTAAGCAAAGGAGCCACGCGCCGCACCTCACCTGTGGCAGGTCGAGGTCACTTCCGCTATGCAGTGAAGGGAGCACATCCCCTTCCGAGATGGCGCTGACGAGCGGTGACGTTTCACTGCCCACGTTACTGCCAGGCGGTCGTAGCGACCCATCGGCACCTTGATGAATGAAGCACGTATATTGATCTACATGCCTGAAGTCTAATCCTGCGAGAGCCACAAAGAGTTGAGTGAGACGTGCGTTTCCGCGCCACGGAAGAACACGAAGCTCGGCTACCCAAAATCTCTTCTAGGCAAAAACAGTGTCCCTGGCTATAGAGCCTGGAACATACTCTAGGCATTATAGCCAAGGACAGTGTATACATTCTAAGCACTACACCCTGGCTTTCTTGCCCCGCCACGGTGGTCTAGTGGCTAAGGTACTCGGCTGCTGATCCGAGGGTCGCGGGATCGAATCCCGGCCGCGGCGGCTGCATTTCGATGGAGGCGAAATGTTGAGGCCCGTGTACTGTGCGATGTAAGTGCACGTTAAAGAACCCCAGGTGGTCCAAATTTCCAGAGCGCTCCACTACGGCGTCTCTCATAATAAGAACTGGTTTTGGGACGTAAAACCCCACAAAACAACAACCCTGGCTTTCTTTAGGCTCCTTTAGGCGGCCGAGAAAGGCGGTGTCCCTGAATTCCCCGTGCAATGTTGTTTGAGTAAACTTACACGAAACAGATAAAGTGTCAGTCAATAGTAACATCCTGTCGACACGTGTACTGCATGGAAATACTGACGACTAAACTCCGTTTCATACATCAGGTGCCACGCTGCCAGAGCTAGCTTTCTTGTTTGCGCCTTGTGCTTCCGCTGCCAAAAAGTAGTGCGTCGCTTGTAGCGAGCGAGAAACAAGAAATGTTTTGCCGGCAACCTTAAAACGTAACACACTTGTCATCAGCTTGACAAAAAGGGCTCGTATTACTTGGGAAGCGATCGAAATACGCGCGATTGCGTTTTATGCTCATCGTCCGCTTGTCGGAGCGACACACCTATCGTTTTCCTTTACGGACTATTCGCGTAGCCTTCACACCGTTGCACATGGTGTATGAAACGGAGGGTGTGTTCCAATATTCACGGTAGACGGCTAAATAGACGGCAACGTAACAGCGGCCATCTTAAGTCCCATTCCATTTCTCACGTAGACGGCAAAATAGACAGCTTCGCGAAGACGGCATACGAAGACAAAAGCGATGCAGGCTACTCTGCTGTCCAAACAAGATGGCGGCTGAGAGGATTGCTTGAATATCCACGAACCTCGCCGGAGCGATCGTCTGCTCGTAAATAGGCGCTTTTTTACGCAGTTTATGTGAGCTGCATTGAGTTTTTCGTAGATTGGAACAGGAAATAAGCAAAATTAACGAAAATTGTGAGCGTTTTTTTTTAGCTTCTTTTGTCGACGCGAGATGACGCCTCGTCGCGCAAACGTCATCCGGGCGCGTTCCATTACTCGGACGACAAGGACACGGAGCTGTCTTTGAAGCTACCAAGGTAGGCTGTCTACGATGCTGTCCAGAATTGGAACACAGCCGGTGTATAGATATGTAGAGGAAATAGTGGATGCTACTTTAACACTCGTCTCACTCGAGCATATTTGGAAGGCCTTGCTACTAAACGGCCGGCGTTCGTCTTCGTGTTATCTTTTTTATTATCTCGTTTGTTTGCGCTGCGCCGTTTTCTTAATCACGAGTACTAAACGGCAGTTTTGAACGGCCATTGCGTGGTTCGGGCGTTTCCCTCAATAGCTGCGCTACACTGCGAGTGTTTATTTTCGCCTTCCTGTCACCGGAAGCTTGATATTAAAACCGCTTAAAAGCAGAAATACTTTTTCTTTAAACAATTTAATAATTTTGTTCACGCGTTCTCATCTATATAAATATGTTTACTTCTGAAGCTTTTGAGTAGCGAGCAAGTTAGCGAGTCTGGCCGCATTTTCGCCGCTCGGTGCCACCGCCTTATTGGGCTGGTGTAACCTGCAGAATTAAGTGTCACTTCTTTGACAAGTCACCACTATAGTACAGGCTGCGCGTGCGCTGTATGTGTTTTACCGTGCTAACATGATTCGGATTGCTTGTTGCTCCATCATGAAGCGAGCAAGAGATAGAAGCTGAAGACGACAAGGTTACTGTGACATTCTATATGGGCGCGATCATGCAGTCGGTGCTGGTACTGAGGCCGCGAAAGCAGATGCCGTTGCCGAAGAGGGAGACCTTCTGCTCGTAAACATTTATGGCGACGATCGAACGAAGTGCGCACAGAGACAAGTGGTCGTGCACCAGTCGAAAAGATTACATTGGGTTGGGGCGCAAAGAAGAATAAGAAACGCCTTAAGTGCCGTTGTGTAGAGATAACTTTTTCTCTTTTTTCAGGCGTGCGTTTCGCGTTACACCGAAGATATTTCGCTGCAGCGTGGACGCCGTGAGACCGCTGCGCTATTGTCAAAACACGAAGAAACGCCGACCCATCGTACTCTCATAAAGTCAACACTCGATAAACGCGTCGCGGTTGCCTTCTACAGACTGAGGTGTTCAGCGGAAGACTATAAAGAAAAAAAAATTGCACGGCAAAATAAACGCAGCGGAATGCAAATGGGAAGTATAGCAGGAGAAGGCATACGAAAAAAAGAAAAAAAAAACGACTGCGGTCAGGCGGGGGGTACTGCAACAGCGCGAACACAAGTACGTGTCACTGGTTCGCCCATTTCAAGCGGCACACGCATTGTTAAATAACCAAAGGCAGTCACGTGTACTGCTTCGACAGCACTTCGGTCTATTTTTTAAATCTTTCTTTTTTCTTTCTGCTACGTGCACAAGCACACACTAGGGGGCACGTTCGCGCTTCTTCAGCTTCCGTTGCTCAGCTCTTATATCTCTATAGACTTACATAATAGACTCGACGGCCTTCGAAACAGCCCGTGTGACACAGGTATAAGGTACGTGGAGCTTTGCCTCTGGGATGTACATTGACTCCAGATATATTTGTTGCGGTGAAGTGGGAGGGAGGTTAGGGCATTCGGTGCAAGCATGCCCACTCACATTCACAGAGGCCACACGGCAAGCGAAATTCGCGCACAAAATACGTACTGCTAATCTCAATCAGTAGTACATGCAATGCGCATGCCATGCAGATATGCAAAGAGATCTGTGCCTCACTCATAAAGTGACAGAGAAACGCTAGCAGATGATCATTCTGGGCATTGCATGAATCTGGGTGAAGACGAAGAACTTACCAAGGGTCATTCCGCCTCGAGTGGGAATGCAGGAAAAGCCCTGGACCCGCGGGAATTCGTAGACGGTGACCTTGTCGAAGCTGACCGACTTTGAAGGGCGCCTTTGGCGGTGTTCCAACACTGAGTCGTCGCCCATGTCTGCCTTGAGTTCCGACACTCGAACACGAGACCTTTGGGGGCGAGTACCGAAGTTTCGCAGCAGTGGGGGAATCTGCATAGTCATAAATAGGCCACACGCGGGCAGCACATAGAATGTCTGATATGGGTTGCGCCCACTACTCAAATATGGGCAAAAAATGAAGGATAAACAATACCGAAGTAACATCCCGCGCATTAAAAAAAAAAGAAAAAAAGAAGAACGGGTGGTCGCTATATTTGGGTTCAGCTAACAGGCTTTCTCTTTCTCTTTTTTTAAAGGACAATATGGATACCCCGTAGACCTGCTGAGGCATGGCTCGGCTTCGCACACGAAGCTTACGTCGTAACACAATTACTTTTACGCAGTCAAAGCCATATACGGACTAAGTAAAGCAAACTTGTTAGTTCACTTCTAGTCGTAGACTTGAGGGCAGCTTCATATGCGGCGGCAGAAATTACGGCACAACTACATTTTAGAAATCGGAAAAAGCGCGCGAATTTCGAGATAACCATCCATTTGAGCACCCTAGGGGACATTAAACACAATCAAGACTGATGGGCGAAAACACGTCTAGAGCATCAATATTCAACGGCACTTTGGAAATATGGGCGAATGTAGGCCACGGCGACGTATCGGGGTTGTAACGTGGCACGCGCGCGACGCTCCTCCAGCCCGGTGGTGGTGTACGGTAGCTGTCAACGTAGCTGTCGTATCCAGTGGCGCGTCATAGAAAACAGGTTCCTCCGCGGTTGCTGGGCGTCTGCTCAGAGCAATCTGAACCCTCTGTTCCGCTTGCTCGCTCCTGCACAGCCGCTACATAGAAGACTCATGCAGCGGCCCTCCCTCTACACTCTTGCCTCTTGCGCAGTGAGCGAGTGAACGGCGGATCTACATCATCAGGCCATTCAAGGCGGGCGGTTTTAATACTTCCATCGGCATGCTCACCACCCAAGTACGATTTCCTACTCAAACCAAGCGTTTTCATGGCACTAAATAAACACCACGACGTTTCAAGTGCTCACGACGGCGTAATATTTGCCCTTACTGTCCCTTAATTCAGCGGCCAGAGAGCACAGGATACGTTATGGCCGTTACGTGAGACCAAACTCACCGTGACTAAACTTGAATGAGGGTTCGCAGCGGCACTACCCTAGCGTAGAAAGGGGCAACGTTACTAGATAGTAACGTTGGGAAGGGGCGGGTCACGTCTTTTGCACTGGCGTATCGCCCTACACTTAGGTACGATGTTTGTCGCGTCTCGCACAACAAGCCGCAATTGACACCTTTTTGTTTGCTGTGTGCCGTAAAAATCGGGAGCACGCGATGCGCTGCTTCTCCGTGCGGCAGGCGACGAGGTGCCCCGCACATTTTGGACAAGAGGTAAACACCTCACATCACTCGCGAAGCATAAGCAGTCTTGTATTTCAGACGAGTTGCTGTTTTTCACGGCCCCGTTCAGTCACAAAAAGGCTTCACCCTCAAATTTTGATCGTCACGTCCTTCTAACATTAGTACCGCTCTGCCACAGCAGAACGGAAGCATGCCTGGCTCTGTAATGGTTGATAAATATCTCAAACTACGGGCGATATTACAGATCCTTAAGAAAAAAAATGGTATACCGAAAGCTGTCGCGCCGAGCAACATTCTCACTAACAATTGCCCTCAACTTAAAAAACTTACGAAGCACTTTTCGCCCATCAGCGTAACTTTGGCAGCGGCAAAGCATCTCCGTCTCGACTAGTCTGCGGCCGAAAACAAGCGATTTGCCGTCAACGCATTTTCGTTTTAAACACTTGCTGTCCACAGTAAGCACCCCATACCAAGAGACACAAAACAGAGGTGCTAAAGGAATCACGCACTAGAACGAAGTAAACGACAGTTGCTGTAAACGAGCTCTTGCCTTTTATCTCGCTGTAGCGCTCGCTCTTATTTAGTGCTTGTGTTGCGGACCCGGCAACGTGCTCATCAGAAACGTATCCAATCGACCCTGCCTGCACAATACCGCCTTGTCGCCAATGCCAAAACCAGTATCTGAGAAGCGACATTTTTACGTGAAACGAGAAAGAACAGAACGAATGATTACTTGCACGAGGAATGACGTTTCGTCGTCTCGATCCTAGCCGGAGACTCACTGGTTGACCGAAGCGCACGACGCCATGCCCGAGCAAGCACTGCGGTTTAAGGAAAGATGTGGGAGGTGGTTGACCAGCGACAATAGGAATCCAGCGCTGTCTGTTCCTACGCGTACTAGACGTACTGAAAGTGTCCTACTGTGCTTCGGAGCGAAGGTACAGATCACGACCGCTGGGGGAAAACTGCACGTGGCCGCGTTTCAGCGAAACCCTGGTACAGTGAACAAGGCCGCACTCTCCCTTGACGCGAGTTCCGCAGCGACAGGGGGAGACAAGAGAAGCAAAAGGATTAGTGACGCCTCATAAGCGCCGCTGTACCGTGTGTCCCATGAAGCCGAACTGGAATGCCTACAGTCAGTGGCCGCTGCTACAGTCTGCCCAGGCCGCTATCAATGACACCTGCGTAGACGTCCACAGGGCCGGCGCACGGAAAGGTGGAGAGGCACAACTCTGGCGAGGAAGTGATTCGGAGGAAGGTCACAAAAGTACGCGAAGTGAGCTGCTCGTCTAAAATGCCCCCAACTCTTCACGCTCTCTGTTCTTTTTTTCTTCTCCCCCCTATTTTTCCTTTTTGCTTATTCTTGAATGCGTTTTGTTTGTTTCTCTTTTTTTTCCTACGGCCAAACCCCTCACCTTGTCAAAGGAGCGTACGACGGTGATCCCTCCCACTCCTCAACTTCATCGAGGACACGGGGTTGGCCGGGCGGCTATGACAAACTAGCGTGTATATTAAGTGTTTAAGCTAGCGTGTGTTTTAAGTGTTTAAGTGTCTTTTAAGTTTTTAAGTGTCGAGCTTGATGTTTACCTGTGTACAGTATGGTGCCTACGCCCGTGTCTCCCTCTTCTAAGTTCTTCTTTATCTTTCTTTCTCTGTTTTAGTCCCCCTCCCCCATCCCCCGCACAGGACGGTTGAGGTGTCCTCCTCGACGAGAGACAGTTACTATCCTGTGCTTTTCTCTTCTTTTCAAATAAAGAATTCTCTCTCCCGTTTCGCTGTACTGCACTAGCTAGGCGAACAACTTTTCCAGCGCGCGCGACGGACAGCACGTGTTCGGGTGACCGTACAAGAAGAGCGCGCGGACATCAGTCAACCCATCTGGCTACTCTACTGCGCGTGTTCGCGCGGACTTTCCGCTGTCATAGCCTCCTTGATAATTAGATGAAGCTATGGCGCTGTGTGCGTCAATGCGCGTGGACTTGTCCTCGGAAAGAAACGTGCCCGATATAACGCTTCGGTCTCAGGTGAAAATTGGCGCGGTGAACAAATATTTTCGTACCACTGCGCGCGGCGCAGTGGTGATAAAGTGCCCGATTTTCTTTTTGAATTTTTGGATTTGAATTTATTTACTGACATTGACGTAAGACAAAAAATACAACACTGGAAGAAACGCATCTGAATCCCTACCCTAAGGCTAGTTGGGATTCATTGAAAAGTAACAATGAAAAAAGGGCATGTCAAAGAAGTGTACAAGCACAAATATTTATAATAACACTATAACATTTGTAAAAGTAATTATAACATTATGCATTTAGAGAGGTTAGCGACTGTTCATAGGTATGGAAGAGCATATGAAGCAGTAAAGAAATAAATGAACATATGAAGATAATTTACTGGCATTAGGACACTTTGAAAACTAATTATGACATACGTATCTGGAGGGCATAACAATAACACATAAGGACAAAATTAAAGAATATCTATCTATCTATCTATCTATCTATCTATCTATCTATCTATATATATATATATATATATATATATATGTATTGTAAGGGAGCGTATACATAAGTAAATGTAATAGCATGCAACGTGCTTAAACATGGTAGTGAATTCAAAATGGCTGTTTCTAGCATTGCTACGTTGGGTGTCTACATGTTACTTAAGAAATATTTTTTTTTTTTGTGCAAAAGAGAAAGTTTTATTCTGTTTTAGTTCTTGTGGAAGCTTATTCCAGACAGCGACTCCATTGACTATGTTTTCTATTACCGTATACGTTTTTTTGTTTGCTGAGTGAGATAGTTTCCTTTTGCTTTGTTGCGGCTTTCGTAACTAGAACATACAAAATGTGATGAGCAAACTGGAAAGCATAAGAAGCACTGGAAAGCATTTCTGCCCCTTCCGGGCTACGAGCCCGTGACGTTTTCAGCATGAACTTTGCGTATGACCCAAAAGTCGCGCTATCTAATCCCGTCTGCGGCGGCCACATTTAGATGTAGGCAGTAGTGCACCCAGGATTATTGCCATGGGGGGTTCGAATTTTCACGAAGTGCCGGGCAAGCGATTACACAGTCGTTGCGTGTGTAAAAAAAGTCAATAAAAATGCCAAATAATAGTGACATCAATGATGATGATTATCTTTATTATTTTTTTCGGCGTTTTGCAGACATTAGCTCCACATTCTTCTAGGACATAGGAGCAGTTACGGAGTGGGAGGGGGTTAAGTCGGCTTCAGGGGAGGTTACAACCCCCCCAACCCCCCCCCCCCCCCCCCCCGGTCGGTACGCCACTGGATGTAGGACACGGATGCGGATTTCAGTTCTCGAATTGGATATTCGGAATTTTAGACCTCGTATAACATGCGTACAAGTTTTTTTTCCACCATATTTAATTAGGCAGCGATATAGCGTGCCCCACTGCGCCGATGGAACACGCCCCCAAGGCCTCTGTGGATAAGAATGGCAGAGCGTGAAACGCAGATACCGGGAGAGCGAGCAAGGCAGCTAGCTGTATGCGGCTTTCGTGTCGGCAGAGATGCATGCCTGTGCTCACGGCGCAGCACTGCGTTCTTCTTATACTGTAAGGATTTTGCGGTAGCAATACTGGAATGTTATGAACGGAATCTTAAACTTGCTGTATCGAATTCTGCACGCTAAAACACGTGGCACTGCATGTCGGACCGGTGCGGATGCCAGCCCATCGCGATACGCGTATCGTAATCTTGCTAGTCGCTCGCGATTGTCTATAGCCTGCCAACGGGCAGCGTAGTTGTCAGGGGACTCACTGCGCGCTGTGTTCACATGCAATGGAAGAAAACAAAAGTGACAAAAGGAGCAAAGACAATACAGGCCGCACAGTCAACTGCTTCGAGACTGTCCGTGACACTCGTGATGGCGTCATGAGGTTCCTAAGCCAATCTTAAGCAGTGACGAGGCTTGCGCTTGCAGCCAATGACGCGCGCGGTGCATAGAGTCATTTGCTCGAGTTCATGGCAATGCTCAACCTGCTTTACGAATTTAGGTAAGAAAAAAAATGGTAAAATGACGCAGTGACATTAATTAATTTTGTTTCAAAGCTTCTTCAGTGTCCGTTTAAGGCAGAGGTGTAACATGCGTTATCTTTTTGGGTGAGGAGGCTCGCGCGACAGGGACCTTTTCACGGACGGACGGACATTAGGAGCGTCCCCTTTATAACGGGGCGGTAGCCGGGCCACCAAGCTCTAGCTTTATTTCTTTTTCCTCTACAAACATTTCCCGAATCAACACAGTGACGGCAGCGCTGCCTATCGGAGGCAGAACGAAACTCCGAGACAATCGAACTCCCTGTATTTGCCGACAGCGTGACGTGACTGTCAGTGCGCGGCCCCACTGGCTTTCCCCCGTAACAGGTCGGGCTAGACAGCGAAAGAACCTTCGGCGGCCGGCAGCCCGAATGTTTCTGCATAGCAGCGCTGTGTTGACATGCATTGCCGACATAGCAGTTTAGGCAAATTGGGATATTCCATAGTTGGAACATTTAGAGATGCGCTTAGAAAGCGGCCGTCTTCCTTTTTCTATAGCGCAACGAAGAACCCCTATTGGCGATTACTTACTTGCACAGCTCTCGTCTTAAATGAGCACAACGACAAAACTTTACTCTGCAAACGTCAACGTTTTGCATCGGAATATTGCCATAGTTCCAAAACACCGTTTTCTTTTTTTTTTTATGAAGGATTGATGTAAATTTCGTCGCGTACAGACGTATCAGCACTTAACAGTTTAGTTGTGACATACTACGTTATATGCAATGCATCAGTGGCGCCGTGGAGCTGGGCATCTGCTCGTGGGGCAGACACCCAACCGAGGAGCCCAACGTTCACACCAAGAGGTACCATACTGAGGAACGTTTCGGGAAGTTCAACAAAGTCATTTACTGAGGTAAGCTATAAGGCATATACACAATATACTGTGGGTGATAACTGCGTTCTATTCATCGCGCTTGCAACACTTTCACCGCCTCCTTTTCCGGCTTTCAACTTGGTAAACAATCCAGAGTGCAATACCATAATAACTTCATCAAGTTCTAGATGTAAAGACAAACACATTTAGTAGGTATGTGCATTACACACAGCTAAGCGTGCACGAAGCTTTGCCAGTGGCAAAACTAGGCTAGGACCGAAATCGCAATTGGAACGTTCCACTTTACATAATAAAAATATTTTTTGCACATAGCGCGGACCGCCTCAAGTTATATACGCGCTCACAGATCACACTCATTTTTACCATTACAAAAATGCAGATTGTTGATGTTCTATCACTTCTAGTTAGCTATGAAATGCATTGCACGCCAGCACTTTAGCGAGCGAGGCAATCGCGCATCACTCACTCACTCTTGTAAGTTGCACCTCGCCAAAAAAAAAAAAAAGAGAGTCGATTCGTACGCTTTGCAGTACACTTCAGCCACAACACACCGTATTTCGAAGATGATACCGGCGTTCATCGTCGAATATTGGCCTCGAGGTCCACAACTGGAAATGACGGCGCTGCTGTCGTTGTGACGTAGTAAACGCTATCACGTGACGCTATCATCTTTTGTTTGCTCATGTTTAATAATGCTCCCACGCTCTATCGCAGCCACCTTGAATTTTCGTTTAAGATACTCCCATTCTGTAACAATATCAGTGCCCTGAATTGTGCGTAATTGTCTAATGGCGTCAGTTGTCTTGGATATTAAAGAGTCATCCTCCAGAAGCTTATCGTTTAGCCTCCACATGTCCCAGGAAAAATTTTCCTTTGCTTTCCTGCTGCCCATATCAAATATCACCAAACAGTGGTCGCTGAATGACACGGGGGCAACTTGATAATTGCAACACAGAGGAACAGTTCCAATGAAACATATTCTCTGTCCAAGCGAGCATGGCTGGTTGATTGATAATGCGTGTACTGGGGACATCTACCAGTGCTTAACCATTCACCCACATCATCCAGACCATACTTATTAATGGCATCATTAGTACTCGCATCAGCATATGGTGTAGTACTGGTTTTGTCTGTTATGAGCATACGCAATTGAAATCTCCTAATAAGATCAAAGTGCGCTCAAAATTGCAGTGCTTCTTATTGGCTTCAAAGAAATAGCGACGTTCCTCTGTGTGGTTTGGCGTGTAGATACATATTGCACGCATATTCATGAAAGAGAAGGAGAAATCACATACTACAAAACGACCTGACAAACAATTTATAACATTTGGAACTGATATACCCAAACCTCGGCGTATAAGAAGGGCGCACCCCGCTGACATACCAAGTGCATGAGAGACGTCAAAGCAAGCAGTAAAACGTTGCACCATAGCTTCGGTCTGGCACTCGCCATCAATTTTCGTTTCTTGAATTGCGATTAATCTAGACCATTATCCAATACCAAGCAGCACAACTGACCTTGCTTCTTCTTAAGTGAGGCCTCGCGCGTTGAGCGTCGCGAAACGCAGAGATCTTTCTATGGTTGCCATTGCTATAGTGCGACAAGACCGAGCGTACAGCACTACACTACCCTACATGCGGGGTATTCCCTTCAAACGACTTCTTACAAAGGCGGGCGTCGTCGCAAGATAGCGACGACGACCGCTGCTTGCTCACAACGCGTTTCTTCTTGCGTCCAGCCGCTCTCCACTCCGGCTCGAGCATGGCGCTGGGCCTCTCCTCCAGACTGCCGAAGTGCTCGCCGTGGCGACGCTTTGGTGCGTTTCCGTCAACCTCCATCTCTTTTGAATTTCTATTTCTTCATTTTTCAGTACGGTAGCGTTGCACTGTGCTGCGTCACCGGCGTCGAGGTCGCACGCTGCCTCCTTCGTCACGGTAGCAGTCGGCGTCTGTAGCGTTTCTACTTCCTCCTCCTGTCCCGCGTCTCCGCTCTTCTGGAGGGACGCCACCGGCGTTTCTGAAGAGAGGGCAGCGTTCGCGGCTTCTGCCTCGTCCATTAGAAGCTCGTCTCGGTCTCCTGTACTTCGGCGAACGGCACGAGCGTATGACCTAGTACAGTAAACGTTTTCGTGTCCGAAGGCTCGACACTCGGAGCACCTTGAGACGCGGCAGTCGCGCCGTATGTGACCCGTGTTACGACACCGAAGGCACAATGGTGCGCGCCCAGGCACGACAACGAGCACTGTGCCGCTTCCAAGGTGCATTTGGTGCGGGATGCGCTCTAGGGTACACGCCATCTCGCAACACCAGTCGCACAACTCTTGAAAGGGAATCGGCACACTCAAATCCCGCTGCCTTCCAAATATCGGTGCTGACTTCTTTTACGTCGCCATATTCATTAAAAGCCCGACGAATGGCATCGGCTGTCGCGTCGAACGCCACCCAATGCAGCTTCACGTACACTTCTTGCCTCGTAGGGTTAATGACAAGGACAAATCTTGTCCTTTATCATTAGTGTCCCGGCTTCCAGCAGCGTGTTCTTCGCATCCCCACTCCGAAGGTTGAGAAGCCACACATGGCACTCACCTCTTAGATGATGCCCAGTTGCTTTAGTGGGTCCCGGAAATGCTCGATTCGGTACGGACGACCGGAGATGTCACAGTGCAACACAACTGCACTTTTCAGTTGCTTCACCGGAAGGCAACGTTGGCAGCACGACACGGTAGTCCTTTGGAACATGAGGCAACGCGCGTTACCACGGCCAGACGCGGCCGCTGTCGCAGCTCGATCGGAGCATCCTGCGTCTGCACACGTTGGTGACCAGGAGCACAATGACACTGAGCTACGCCTGTGCTTGAAAAAAATCATCACTAAAAGACCTAGAGAGTGTAACGTCTGCCGAGGAATCGCATTAACAAATGTAATGTTACGTGACAGAATAATAACACGCCACTACACGTCACGGAAAGTGGATAACATAAGGAGTTCGAGTATTTGAAAGAACACAGGAGTGCATGCTTCGCAGCTCTGCACCCATTACAAAGGCATCACCAACATTATCATTATGAAACAATCTTTATGAAACAATCTTCAACTTTTCCGTCGTCGTTATTACGAAGCGTTGCCCTTTGAAGCAGTTTTGTCGTATCGTGCTATGCATCATGCGGCAAGCGACGTGCGCAGCCCCGACAGCAACCTGACTTGGCTCTTCGATGTAGAGTTACTGTATATGTTCCCCTCGGGGAACAGACTTGCGTCTCTGAGAGAACTCGCCGCTCGCGCCCCCATTCGGGTAGAGCGCTCACGTGCGCGAAATGCATCCTTTTGAGGGAAAGCCAGCTTTACGGCAGCGCGTGCACTGACGCCCGCCACGCCACCATGGCCGCTACCTTGCGCCGCGCCACCGCTGTCCGATGTTCGATCGTGGCCTCGGCAATCGGCGACGGCAGCTGCCGATCGCGGAGGCCATGGTTCGACGTTAAGGAACAGCTCATATGGCTCAGCTGTGATCTTATAACGTTGGCTGTGGCAGCGTGATGTGTGCTGGAATTTTGCTGGAAACTGTCTTCTCAAACATGTGCCAAAAAAAAAAAAAAAGAAAGGAAGTGACACTCGAAGCAAAATGATTAAATGGTCGTGGTCGGTCGTCGAAATCGGCACAGCGGGTTATGTCAGCAGCTCGATGCGACCCAATATTTATGTCAGCTTAGCAGTACGTTTTAGAATGCAGATCCCTACATACGCCTCGCATAAGATATGTTTATACGGGGCAATATATCTCTCATTAGTAATACTTTTGTGATGGTGAAACCGTAAACATTCAGGATAATTAGGACTTCAGGCCCGCTTGGTAAGAGCTGGCTAGCCGGTGACAAAAATTGCACCGCAAAGAACAAAAACGTGCGCGTTTGAATATGCATAAGGATTCACCTTGTATAGATCTAGCACAGACTGCTACGCAGCATAAAATTTTGTAAGTGTATCCAGTTTTCATTATCCCGGATATACCTTAGAGCTGCGAAGATAATTCGCCGTGAAGGTAATCTTTTTTACTTGTATTATCTGCAGTCATCGTTTTTCAATGTACCTATTTTGTATTTTAAAGCCTTGCGTCAAGTACGACGTGAAACGAGAGATTTGTTGAGCTTATACATTTTGTCCAGAATAGTGTTTTCATTTGATATCTACAAAATAAAAATAAAAACGCTTCAGCCGAGAGTGAGGGCCATCGAACAGTTTATAACCACTTATGTCTAAATCGGTAAATTGGTTGTTTGTTCGAACCACCTTTCTTTTTCATTCTTGGAAGCGAAAGTCTTTCGGCCAGCGACGCGGAATGAACGAGCGAGAAAGCGCACGCCTCTGCTGAGCCGCGCTGTCTCCTACATTCGAGAGGAGCGGCTTTCCTGCTTAATGCGAATGGATGGGCAAGATGGCGGACCTATGCGCTACGGGAGCATATACAGTAACTCTACTTCGATGTACCCGATGGCGCCTCCTGGCGAGGTGCGGACCACTGCTGAAGAAGCGAATCACAGAGCTACGCGCGCGGCTGCAGCATGGAAACGTCGGGCACAAGAGACAGCTGTGCAGATAGAAGCCCAAACCGCAGCTCGCCGTCGAGGCCGGGCCGAGAGTTCGGTTTGTTCTCGGGAAGACGACGCCAGGAGAGTCTCTAAGATGTGCAGTTATACAGATTTGCACGCTACAATATCACAGTAATTATGGCGTAATGGGTACTTCCCTACTTGGCGTAATTATAACGAGTTATGGAGCAGGGGATACCCACCACCTCTACTTGCAAGTAGTGCATGCACTATTTTCCCCAAGCGTTTAAAATGGCCGCTAAAAACGTCGCCCCTCCAGCTCACGCTGTCACTGTCCTGTGGTTCCGCGCAGGCCTGGCTCTTTTTTATTCTTGCTTTTGAGCATGGAGTGCTGCTCGGTGCAACAGTACTTGACGTATCCGATCGTCTGAGAGAATGGGGAAACAGCCAAGTGCTCGTGCTTTTCGGGTGTGTGGGAAATAGATTCCGCGTAGTAGATTTCGTGTACGGCCTTGGAGCTAAAATGTTCAGCGAGTACGGCATGAACTTTCTCGTACTGCAGCCATTCGAACTTACAACGCGTATTTGCTGCTAGAGGAACTGTGTATTATTCCCGGAGCGGGGCCATCTTAAACATAACACTATGTTTTGATTTTCTCAGCCGTCAAGATACTGTGCCCAGCGATACATGCTCGAACATGGTGGAACCGTATACAGAGATTTAAGGCATCATTTATCAGTGATGGCTTAAATCTCTGTATACTCGTGATAAAGCTCGTGATAAATCATTTTCCGCGACAATACTGGAAAAAAACTGCCAAACCGCGCGTCCCGCGATGAATGCTGCGAACAGAACTTCTGTAGTGGCACGTGCCGTATGGACCTTTATAAATGAGCCTGCATGTTTAATTAGCAATAACAAAACATCACATATCACGCGCTTGATTACGCGCCCAAAACTAGGGCGAAAGTACCGCGCATCACTGTCAGTGCGAGCGGAAATGTCACCTATCGCCCGTGCACCGTCCGCGCAAGTGGACGAGATAGTAGCGCGCATCCGCGCTTAAATAATTGTACGCGGGATCATCGAGAATTTCCAGTGATAGCCAACTAAAGTTCCTGGTCACCTTTCACGGGAACCAACGTTTCGATAAGTGGACTTGCCATCGTCCGGTCGTCACGAGCCGCTGTCCTGACGAAGTGCACTTGTCGAAACCTTGGCTCCAGCGACACTTCCTATATTCTACACCCTTTTTAGCGATCTGTTCAATTCAAGCCTCCATCTTCCCCTGACCTTCTCTTCTAGTTTGGAGTTCTACTCATTACAACATAAAGGTCGCCAACAAAAAGCTGTCTCTCATGTGTCCTTTGGAAAGCTTACGTGCCTTCCCCCGTGGAGCGGTATTCCAACTCTTTGAGAATAAAAATCAATATATGTACAACCACGCTTCAACAGCAAAATTGATATGGTGTAGAGGCGTTTACAGCTGTTCTCCTGCTAGGTCTAGCAACGTTCGAAGTGGAAGCGATCCCAAACACTGCTCAGATTCAAAATACTGTGTCGTCGAAGCTGCCTGAACACAAGCGATGCCGCTTTATACAGTCATTTTCTGCGAAGGAAGTGAATCCGCCAACAGCAACGCCAAATCCATTTCGAAGCAGGCGTCCGAAACCACCGCCGCATTTTCCGTAGACAGCGATAACCGCGCAAACATGGTAACAATAAATCTGCGAAATAACGTGCTGACGGTATAGTTGCGTTCACCGTCCTACGCCTGCGCACTTCCCTCGATCCAGTTATTTCGCTAAATCCCATAAACTAAAAATACCCAAATTATGGAGACGCAAGAGTTGAACAGTAAGTCGAGGCCACCGCGATGGCATGTAGTAGATATATGTATACTCTGTTTCAATAGTTCGGCGCAGCAGAGCTAAGACTACGAGCGCAGAATTCTTGCGAAGCGAGACGACATGCCACTGTGCAGACACGCAGCTGTGAGCCGCCCATATATATCCTCCTCCTTCCAAGGCTCCCGCTTCAGCGCTCCCCATTGGCAGACGACACGGCACAGAAGGACACGTTTAATATGTATTCGCCCTGCTGGTTGGCCCAAGACGCCTGTAGCTTGCACAGTGCTGCACGGAACTACTGAAACAGAATATTAGCGTCTATCTCTTCATCCAAAAGACGCGCGTTCTACCCTGGCCATAATGGCTGCATTGATGCGGAAATGCTACAGGGTCGTGGTTGTGCGTTATTAAAACAGTTTAAGGAACCCCAGGCGGTCGAAATTTCCATAGCTTTTATCTACAACGTGCCTCACAATCACATCGTGAATTGGCCACGTGAAAGCCCTGCGTCTGCGATTATAAATCGTTACGTTAGTAAGCCCTGGCAGACTTCAACGCACTTACGCCCCCATGAGCCACCTCAACCACTGGTACAGGGTGTTTACCTTTGTCCTTCACCTCGCTCAGTGTGGCGAAAAATGTTATGGGTTTCACACAAACGTCACGTCAAAACTTCAGTTTGCAGAACCCAAAGGATGCCGTGTTGTCGATTTCCAGCAAGAAAAGCAGTGCGAGCTAAAATCGGGGCTACTCAAATGCTGGCGTAGCCGAAGTAAACCATTCCCGGAGAAGCTGGTGTAGTACTTACCGGCCGAGGCACCACCATAGCCAGTTAATCCACGCTGTAGTTTCGCCGTGCTTTTGCTCACAGCGTTGTTGAGCAGATTCGTTCGACTCGCACACGCGTGGAACTGTCATACCGAGCCGCGGAAGATGCAAACAGTGAAAATGCACTCAAGCGGTCAACATCCCCAATGAACCACGGCAACGGGGGACACTTGTGGTATAGAAGCTGAGGTGGCCAGAAAATGGCTTTTCACAGGTGCGGCTGCGCATGCGCAGTTGACGAACGCAACGCGATAGTGTGATGAACGCTTTAAGAGATAATGAAGATGACCCCAAAGACGCGGGTGTAGAGCCGTGCCAAAATAATGAATAATCGTGACGTAATACTAGTCGCATTTGCTCACAAGAAACAGTTACAGGCTCCGTGCAGTGTTTTCCATGTGCGACATCAGCGCCAGAATGCACAGCCTGGCGGACAGAAGAAGCAAAATCGGGCAGACTCTGGCCGGACAATACACAAACGCGATGCGCACGACAACAGGTTTACACTGCGCGTTCCACTTTCTTTTCTTTTGCTCCCTTTCAGACGCGCGCTCTAAACCTGCAGCAAACTGTTTCAACGGGTGACGCGAGCGTTCGTGTGGTTTTCTTCGTACGCCACCTGAAAAGCAGCGAAGAAACGCGCGCGTCGCTGTCGCCTCGGCTTCCACCATGCGCGCGCTATGGACGAACGCGCGCGTCTCACAAGTGCAAACCGAGCGGTCAATGTCAGCGACACTGAGCCGTCCAACGAAAGCAACGTAGCGCCCTCTGGTCAGTGAACGAAGCCCATAGCCGGCAAAGGACGCCCAGCGGCGTGCCGGCCATGCGCGGTCCGCGTTCCACATGAACGCGAACACTCTTCTATACAGTGCGCTGCTTGGAACGCGCATCGACGTTGCTACTGGACGCTGTCCGCGTCCGCGACGAACGCTGGACAAGAAGCGCGTTCTCGCCACGGATATAAAAGGAAGGTGTCGGGAGTGCGCGGGGCTTTTTTTTTTTTTTTTCGTCTTCCTCTGGCTCATGTGTGGTGTCTGGGCCCTCTGATGTAGAGGCGAGTCTCTTCGCCTGGTTTCTTACAGCTCTGTTACTAAGTAATTAAACGCTTCCCATCCTTCGTAAAAGCTTCTCAAATGTCCCTTGTCTCCGGAGCCTGGAGGCCGCCTCTCCTGTGCTCGGTCACATCACGCTGCGCATGCGCAGTTGACAAACGCAAAGCAATAATGTAATGAACGCTTTAAGAGATAATGGAGATGACTCCAAAGACGCGGGTGTGCAAAATAATGCTGTGCAAAAACGCCGTGCAAAAATTATAATCGTGACGTAATACTGGTCGCACTTGCTCACAAGAAACAGTTGATTGCCCGTACGGTACGCGTTTTCGCGCCATATGATCTGAGAAGAATGGAACGATTGTAGCACCGGTTGTAGCAGTGCACGTCGAGGCGCCAGGCATGCGATCAACATGTCGTGTATATGTACTGCCAGGCTCTCAAGCCGTTGGTGCGCTCACATGGTTTGGCTGCGGTGCTAGGTCCACGTTCAGAACTTCAACAAAAGAAAGCAAACAAGAAAAAAGAACAGGAAGGTAATCACAGTCGAAGACCGAAAAGGGGTGCTAATTGTCGAGTTATATTTATTGACGTGTGAAGATTCCGTATAGAGTGAAACATAAATATTTATTGACGTGTGAAGATTGCGTATAGAGTGAAACACAATACCATGTGAAAAAATATTTAAAAAACTTTGTTTCCCAAGGAAAATTGTCTTTTCCCGGTACTTTTAAGGGTGAGTGGTACAGGCAGGTCAAAGGGCTTCAGTCTCAGTGACACCGTAGCCCGCATCCCCACAGAAAACATCGAAAGGAGAGCCCTGAACCCCTCTGACCCGAAACCTAAGGTTTTCCTGAGAAACGTTGACGATTGTTCCTGCGTTACAAATGCATCACAAGTTGCCTGTCTACTGAGCCACCTACCTGAACCCCATAGAACCGGACGTTCAGCTTACCTGTGAACGCGAAAACGACAAGTCCCTCCTCTTATTCGATTTGGTAATCAGCCGAGATGCCGACTCTCTACCTCTCTCAATTTACCTAAAACAGACCTGTACCGCTCGTTACCTCCACTACGGTTCAAACATCGGCTATCCACAAAGCTTATGTACTAAACGCCCAATTAAGGAGAACCGAAACGCTTTGCGTTTTGGCATCTGATTGACGCGATGAAAAGAAAACCGTCTTCACCGAACTCCGAAACAACGGTTATCCCAGCCACTTCGTACGCAAGACAGTCTGGCAGTAGAGGAGAAGTAACCTTCAGGGCCCTGCAGCCCTCGACCCTTTCCAAGAAACGCGACTGTCTCCCATAGGTTAGAGGCGCCAGTGAAGGCATTTCCAGAATTTTAAAGAACGGGAGGTCCACAAACCGACCAACATAACAGGCTAGGATGTACGAAAGCCCAAGGAACCCGCCCCCAAGAGAGAAAATATTCCAGGTTCCAAGCCTAGGCCGAGAGAAAAAAAGAAGAAAAAGAAAACTGCCTAAAAAAATTCGTCAGCACAGACAGGATGTACGCACATTTTAAAGACAACGTAACACGCTTGCTAAGCACTCGGAAGACTGCGACCATCCTATGGCCTTTGAAGAGACAGAAAGTTCATTCAGAACACCCGTCACAGCTTGAACCGCTCCAAAGGCAGCTGCCCGAGAGACAGGAAGGGGACAATAGTGCCTCGACCTGGCCTGCCACTGCATTGTGAACGGCTGCTCCCCCGTCTCTGTCCCACCCTCGCCTTCGCTTCCCCCTAGAGTTCTGTGCACCTGAAGGTTGTAATCGCCCTCTAAAGAAGAAACCGAGTTGGCTTCGAAATTTTGGAACAATAAACTAGTTTCACGCTTGTAGGGACATGCAGCGCACGCCTAGTACAGCTTCCCGTATGGACTCCGCATTCCAGGCCGACATCGTGTCGTTATGGCAACAGTGTTGCACGTAGCCATCATATAAGCTAGTGTCCTCTCGCTTTCTCTTTCTCTCTCTTTTGCTTTTTAAAGTTATGTTCACCGCCATGAAAAAGTGTGACGGTGCTGATCATACTACGAATTTCACCGGACAAAGCACACTTTGCCCTGCGCGCGTGCGTAATTATTTACACATGCACGATATATTTACTAGCATCAGTAGCATGACTGGCGTATAAGCCACTAACGACAATCAACCAGGACTCTCTAGGACGTAACTGAAGTCCTAAGTTATTAGGACTTCAATGACGTCCCAGAGAGCTCTGCCTTTTTCAAGGCACGAGAATACACCCAATAAAAAGTTTTCTCTTTCTTCCACATGCGCGATGAGAGGAATTGTCCGTAAACTATATATCGAATTGTCAGGTATGTCGAACTAATTACCGCTTTCCTGCGAGTTCTATGAAAGCGGCTTTAATGTAAAAGTTCTCTCACACTTCATTAAATTATTCTTGTGTCTTAAAAATACCCTGACATGTCTCACTGTTCTAGACACGTGGAATGTGCCCTCCAAAGGTGTTTCTATAGACATAGCCCCTCGACGTCGTTGCCAAAGCGAGCTCGATCCAGGGACCGGCTGCCGCGTTTCAGTGAAAGCGAAATGGAAGAGGCCCGTGCGCTGTGCCGTTTCAGTAGACGTTCATGCGCCCCAGGTGGTCGAAATTTTCCTAGCCATCCGCTGCGGCGTGGCTCCCAATCATGTACCAGTTTTGACACGTAAAACCACGTCAGTTATTAATAATGCCGCCGGCAAAACGGTAAGCACGTTTCTCATGCTCATCAGTACAAGACTCATGGAGGCACCGAAGCTATATACAGTCATATTAACACCGAATTGAGCGTCATAAAATGCAGTATAGAAAAAAATGTAAAGTGATTAACCTCATCTGACGGGAACGAGCAGTCGGCAACCAGAATCAAAAAAAAAAATTCTAGAAGTTACAACCGCATTAGTTCGCGGCCTGCACAATGCCCACGTCTCAACAGAGCAGTGAATACCGCACAGCTGCGTGTGAACATGGCCTTCGAGATGGAAAAGAAAAGCGAGTGCTAAATGTCGCGGAGCCTCGGCAACGCTAGCTGTTTTACCTTGCAACATTGAGTGCAGATGGCGCCACAGTCTCGGTTTCCCCGTGGGAGCGCGTATGCTGTTCTTTCAACAAGCTACAGGTAAAATGCAGAGCTACAGGGAAAAAAGAAGAAATAAATAAGAAGAAAAAAAAAGAAGGAAGGGAGGGATGATGATGATGATTGTGGTTCGGTTAGGAAAGGACGCTCATTTCTGCAGCCCATGTAGCGAGCACGGCTAAGCGTCCGTGGGGGTGGGAGAAAGGGAGTGAAAGAGATAGAGAGAAAGGCCGTAGTGGAGGGCTCCGGAAATTTAGACCACCTGGGGTTCTTTAACGTGCACTGACAACGCACAGTACACGGGCCTCTGGGGGGGGGGGGGGGTCCGCCGCGGTGGTGTAGTGGTTACGGTACTCGGCTGCCACCCGAAAAACGCGGGTTCGATCCCGGCCGCGGCGGTCGCATTTTCGATGGAGGCGAAAATGCCAGAGGCCTTTCTCTCTACCTCTTTCACTCCCTTTCCCCCACCCCCACGGACGCTTAGCCGTGCTCCCTACATGGGCTGCAGATATTAGCGTCCTTTCCAAACCAATCAATCAATCAATCAATCTGGGGGGGGGGGGGGGGTAGATAGCAGCTGCGGGAGAAGCTGTGCCTTGCACATAATAGAAAAGTACAGGAAGCGTGCTCGACAGTGTGGGACTGGAGAAAGCGTCCCTCGTCAGCACATGCCGATTCGTGTGGCGGTATTATTAATAACAAAAAAAAAAGAAAACCCTGCTTGGGACATGGCATGTAGGCCCTAATAAGAGGAAGCAGTCGTGGCGTTCGTGCTTACCTTACTAGCGTTGTCTTGAACCCAAGCAATTCGCCATTTCACGTCCGTCAGGCCCGATAGTGGGAAATGAAAATGACATATTCATTGGCGAACTGACTGGTACGACGCCTGTGTTCATGAGAGCTTGTGGTGAGTGCCGCAAAGTAAGGTACGGTGGCGGCGCTGCAATCGGAATGAATTTAAACCTGCGGCGAAAAACTCCTGCGTTCATCTATGCTCATCTCGAGTTTCTACTGCAGAGCGTTTCCTTGACTGCGTATTTGTCACTGTCTGTAGAGGCGTAAATTTTCGGAGGTGGAGGGTTTGAAACAAGCGGCGTAGACGGGGAAGCGGATGTCGTTGATTGCTGATGGAGCCGTGGACACAGGTTCGATCCCGGCAGCGGCGGTCGCATTTTCGATGGAGGCGAAAATGCCAGAGGCCCGTGTACTGTGCGTTGTCAGTGCACGTTAAAGAACCCCAGGTGGTCTAAATTTCCGGAGACCTCCACTGCGGCATTTCTCCCCTCTCTATCTCTTTCACTCCCTTTCCCCCCACCCCCACGGACGCTTAGCCGTGCTGCCTAGATGGGCTGCAGAAATTAGCGTCCTTTCCTAACTGAACCACAATCAACCAATCAATCAATCATCACATGGTGAAGAAAGTAAACTGACCTTTTTTTCAAGTGCAACATAGCAGCGCTCCCAATTTCTAACCAGCGGAGTAACAGAGAGCGATCGCTGTAGAATGCTCGCCCAGTACTTTGAAAAGTGCCTGGAAGGCGTAAAAGGGCATACTTGAGTTGCGACACACATATTACAACTTTTGTAACAAGAAGAAGGCTATTCCGCACTCTGCCCAGATGCAGCGAGATAGAAGTGGCGGCTGCCTCTATCCGCTAGCAAACGGTGACTGTAATGGTGCCTTTACGGTTTTAAGCGGTTTGCCCTTACTTCTTTATGCAAGAAAGAGCGGAAAAGGTTTTGACAGCGTGTCCGCGGATATTCTGCGTGAAAATGCGCCAAAATATCTGATTCGTGACTGAACTCGCGCCGCAACTCGCAGGCAGTGCCGATCAGGTGAGCCAACGGTGAGCACGCCACGAGCTAAAGCCGCCATGTAGCTGCGCCTTGAGGCGGCCCTTTGTACAAGCTCTAAATGGGACGGCCGGAGCAACGGCGCGCTGCCGCAACCGATCGCGGAGGTCACGACCTTACTTCGTCTCGCCTGGATGGCGGCACCATTCCAGACGCGTTCCAAAGTCCGCCTCGGTGAACGCGTGCAGAGCCGCGCGCATAGCCGCGTTGGTAGCTTCGACCGTATATGCGCCGATATAGAGCAATGGTAGATAGAGCGTTAGATAGAGCGTCGCGTATAGGAACAAGAAAACTGCTGCATTAGCTGCAAGTGCACGGCAACGACGTTGACGGGTCAATGTGGCGCAAGTAAGTATGACTGATGCCTCCGTCGCGCGGCATTTACTATAGACTGTGCCCAGTTATTAGGGTAACTGCTTTAGTTACCGCAAAGGGTTGGCCTTGGTGTTATGTAGACGGTGCGTGAACGTGGGTTCATCCATGACAAACGCTGGCGTACCAGTGAAACACCGATCGCAATGGGATAGTTCACCTCGATGGTGGTGGTGGTAGAGATTATAAAGGAAAGGAAAAAGGCGCTAATTTCTGTCTCCCATACTGGGGACACGGCTAAGCGCCTTAGGGGAAGGGGATAGGGGACATAAAGGTATAGGAGTAGAAAGAAAAGAGAACAGAGTGTGTCAGCAGCAGCACGAAGAAGCACGTCCCGCCGCGCGCAAAGGCAGCCGGTGGTTCGACAGTGGCCGCACCAAAGTGATGGCGTTTCCGCCGCCGGCAAGTGTGGCTACTCGCTCGGCATAGCACTGGGCAGCGATGTAACAATATAACAATAAACATTAACCTGCTTATGCGAAGACGCATTTCACTTTCGTCTGTGCTGTTTCGTTGTTTGTCGTCTACGCCGCTACACCGTGTAGGCGCTACAGGCGTATCGGATGTAAAAGCGGGTCTTTGCGAGCTGCCGCCGTGCTGCGGAGAAGCCGAACGTATGCTTCCGGAGCGCTCGTATTCCGGCCCGAAAAATTCCGTATATCCACTGCGTGTTAGAACTTGTTCGCCCTAAAAATGTCAAAATACATGTAGTGCTTTATACTTTCTGGCTGGAGTTCGACATAGACAATAATTCGTTATATTCATGTTCGTTATACCGAGGTTCGACTGTATACCGGTTCCTTTGACCGAGAGGTATCGGCCACATTTCTTCATAGCTTTAGCTTCAGGCCATATGTATAAAGCAGTCACACGTACACTATCTTGGCAGATGCGCTGGACTTTGCCGCGGCTACTATATACCTCTACTCGAATGAGGCGTACGGCTAGTGAACGCTAAGCATGCATCCACAAACGTTACGTTACTTGCTGTCTACGTTCACACAAAACGTTAATTCTAGCGGTATCGCACTTCAAAGCATAACGCCTACCGTTTGCTCACGAACCTCGACTCCTTGGTGCTGCTTGCTGCCTTCGCTTTCGCCCGCTATGCATTATCAATATGCACCGTCCTCGTTGTCGTCGTCATCATAATCGACGTCATCATCAGCCATTTCTCCCGCCAGCAGCGGACACTTTACCCAAGCACACTTCTCGCTGTCACATGCCCACCTAACTTTCTGCCGTCTCTTGCAAAGCTTTCTTTCATGCTAGCACTACAGGCCGAGCATGCAACGTTTCCATGTTCTGCCTATACACACTAATAACATCCGATAACGACGCGGACAATAAATATGAGGAAGCCGGGGGGGGGGGGGGGGATTCAGGGGCAGTCTATTATAAAGGTACCCTAAGAAATAATGGATTACTTGAGACCACTAGATTATTATTTGAGAACACCATTGTTGTTGATTGTGCCATCGTCGGTTCAGTATTATATAGAAGAGAGCACGAAGGTTAAAGTTTCATTCCTCAATTCCGCGCCGTAACTTAGGCTCCCGATCGCAAACGTGCCGCCATGGACTTCAAGGCATTTTTTTTTCGTATTTCGGCCCCATTGGCTCAATTAAATTTGATGAAACTTGGTACGTTAAGTCTCTGGCCACCTTATACCACAAGGTGATTGATTTTTAGCAGAAAATAAGCTTCTGCTTCACACCTTCAAAATTTATAACGTCACAGCGACGTCATAAATTTGTGGCTTCACAGTCACGTCAGTGACGTCTTAAAAACAGCGTCGCGTATTTTTGTTTTTCTGCGTTTTATCGCTTACTAAGCGCTCTCTTGAGGGAAGCGTTATGATGTTGGCACTGTGAAAGGGTAATTTAGAATACACGAAAAGTAGTTTTGTTCTTTAGTGTCTCTGTGCTCGGCTGCCACCCAAAATACGCGGGTTCGATCCCGGCCGCGGCGGTTGCATTTTCGATGGAGGCGAAAATGCCAGAGGCCCGTGTAAATGCCAGAGGCCCCTTGTCAGTGCACGTTAAAGGGCCCATGACAGCCATTTTTTTTTGTTAGGGACATTTATGTTCTAATGAGTAGAACAGTGTCTTGTAATCATGGGATGGAGTGCCAAATTCTCCGGCATGAAGTCTAATTAGTCACGGCATCGTTAATTTTGTTCAGTTTTAATGAAGCTTCGAAACGCGCGCCAAAAACTGCAAGAAACTAGCGCCGCGGGGCTAGCGCGGCGGCTGTCGGAAGTGAGCGCAGGCACTGATCGCGTGAGCTCAAGATTCGGTGACGTTGCGGAGAGCGCGAGCGCCAGACCAGTTGCAGAATTCGTCTGCTCGCCGCACCCGCTTTGCATCATAGCGTGTGTACAATGTACGCTTGAGCGACCAACACGGAGAGGAAGCAGAAAAATACGGCTTTTGGTGTGGCCTCCGCGATCGGCTCCTGCAGCTGATCTCGGAGGCCATGCTCGGAGGCCATAGCGCGGGGCGCCCGTGTCTCTCTGTGACGTCACGATGTCAACTTACAGAAAAACGTCACAGATGGCCCACTAACCGCGTCATACTAGTGGCGATGTCGCGAGGTGCTGCAAGCTCGGATGAGCATTCCCGCTTACTTTGAAACC
Organism: Hyalomma asiaticum; assembly: GCA_013339685.2. Lineage (NCBI taxonomy): Eukaryota > Metazoa > Arthropoda > Arachnida > Ixodida > Ixodidae > Hyalomma > Hyalomma asiaticum. The sequence goes on along the minus strand of CM023484.1, from coordinate 98,730,699 downwards.
ATATTAAAATTACTTAGAGGCGACGGTCGCCGCTAACACACGGTCAAGGTTGCCTTCGTATGTAGGAAAACCAATTAACGCAAGCATCTCGCGTTTGAAATTTTGGTGTCATGGGGCCTTTAAAGAACCCCAGGTGGTCAAAATTTCCGGAGCCCTCCACTACAGCTTTTCTCCCCTCTCTATCTCTTTCACTCCCTGTCCCCCACCCCCACGGACGCTTAGCCTTGCTCCCTACATGGGCTGCAGAAATTAGCGTCCTTTCCTAACCGAACCACAATTATCATCATCTTCTTCCTCCAGTGTCTCCTTAACGTTGACGAACACTTGAATCTTCGCCTTCAAGAGTGAATGATATGGCGTCATTGGGGCCCGTTCGCATCGCCTCGTTGTAAGAGAATTACCTTTTATCGCGTACTCACGTTACAGCACGAGGTAGGATGTGTGTAGGCGTTAGTCAGGTAGCAGTTTACGATTTTTCTGAGGATTTTTGCTTTGAGAACTTGAATTTTGTTCGACAAGGCACTTGTGCCACGGCGGAGGGCTCGAGATGAATATTTGCGCCATGGACGCCGACGCCTACGTCAGATTTTCTGTCACTCGAGCTGCTTAACTATGAGATTAAGCTACATTTGCACCGCGTGTGTGCGACTGCTCAATCAGGCGTCAAGAATTAACCAGAGCGATTATCGAATTATGCGGCACTTATAACTTAACAAGGATGGTCTTGCAGCCAACACGGAGAAACAATATATTAGGTCTCATGCTCACGAACACCCCTACGGCTGTGAAGTCTTCTCTGGTACTTCCAGGCATTAGTGATAACGCTGTTGTTAACTGCGAGTTAAATTTACAGCATGCGAAAATTGCAAATTGCGCTCGACGGCGGATCTATGGTTATCAGAAAGTCCCTTAAAAGGGATATCGAAAGTTCTTTGGGTGCATATTACGATGTTTTTGAAACTTTAGCGGAAACCAAAAATGCGCATGAATTATTGAACATATTCAAGCAAAAACTTCTTGAATTACGCGGTCTATATGTGCCGTCATGGATAATGACGCCACGTCGCAGCAGATCTAAGCCGTGGTGCACAAATGAAGTGCGTATCTTAGCCAGAAAACGAGAAACCGCTTACGCTGCATACAGAAAAACGCCGTCATCGCACTTGAGCAAAAGACTTGAGTTAATAACCAAGCGTGTGAAAAGCATTTTAAAGACAGAGACGAACAAGTTCTTCGGGTCTTTTGAAATAAGGGTTCAAAGAAGTCCTCAAAAACTCTCGCAGTAAAATTGAACGGCGAAGATACAGTGTCTATTCCTCCACTCGAACTAGACGGAAACTTACTTCACAGTGACATTGCAAAAGCCCCACATCTTAACCAATACTTTAGTTCTGTATTTGCTGGCCACTCAAGCGGCGGTGCCATTTCAGCACAGACCTGTGCGAGTGGAGAGCAAACGGACGATATTGTTTTTGATCAGCGGGAATCCAGAAATTGTTGGAGAAACAACGTCCCTAAAAGGCCACTGGTCCGGACGGCCTACAATCTGCTTTACTTTCTATGTGCGCACGTTCTGTATCAAAATACTTGTTTGTTATCTTCTCAAAGTCACTGAGTAGAAGTGTCTTGCCGGATTATTGGAAACATGCTTACGTTGTGGCAGTGCACAAGTCTGGCCCGCGCAGTATTGCTTCAAACTACCGGCCGATCTCACTCCCTTGCATCAGCTGTAAAATTCTGGAAGAAATACATTTTACAAACATTATGAATTCCCTGATAAATTACTCCTGATTATCGCCTCAGCGACATGGATTTCGACCTGAGTTTTCTTGTGTTACGCAGTTGACTGAATTTAAGCATGATTGGCTAGTGCACTGGATAACGGGTTTACTGTTGACTGTTTGTACTTGGATTTCCACAAAGCGGTTGATTTAGTATTTCACTCATTACTAATTCAGAAGCTGTCCTGGTACAACACAAACTCTTCTGTTATTAAATGCATCAAAGTATACTTGAACTTCAGACATCAGATGGTAGTTTTAAATGGAATGCAGTCCGATCAACTGGATGTTACATCAAGTGTGCCGTAAGGGTCAGTGCTGGGACCGCTTCTTTTTCTTATCTACATGAATGACATCTGTTGTGGTGTTTCCTCCGGTGTTCGTTTGTTCGCAGATGACTGCGTGTTAGAGAGGGTTATTCATATCGCAGATGATCGCACTGCTCTACAGAACAATTTGGATTTGATTATCACTTGGCGTAATTCCTGGCGCATGGACATAAACGTTGAAAAATCTCTGTATATGTGCTTGACTAGAAAAAAATGCTGTAATAATTTTAGTTACACTATTAAAGCAGAAAAGCTGGCAAACGTATTCGAGCATAAGTATCTTGTTGTTTACTTTACTGCTGAATTATCCTGTCGTTGCCATGTCGAGTATGTCACGTGCAAGGCTTCAAGTGTTCTAGATTTTCTTAGAAGAAATGCAAGAAATTTGCCACTTGCCGCAAAATGATTGATTGATTTGTGGGGTTTTACGTCCCAAAACCAGCTGTGATTGTGAGAGACGCGGTAGTGGAGGGCTCCGGAAATTTGGCCTCCTGGGGTTATTTAACGTGCACTGACATCACACAGTACACGGTCCTCAACATTTCACTTCCATCGAAATGCAGCCGCCGCGGCCGGGATTCGATCCCGCGACCCTCGGATCAGCAGCCGAGTACCATAGCCACTAGACCACCGTGGCGGGGCTGGTTGGCGCAAAAGAGCTCTTGTATAAAGCCAATGTTAGACCAATACTTGCATACGCCTGTTGCGTTTGGGATCCTTGGCAGCAGGTGGACGTTCAAAGGATTGAAAGAATTCAAAATTTAGCTGAGATTTGTTCATGCCATTTATACCCGCCACTCTGGCGTGTCGAGTTCAAAGGAAGACCTTGGATGGGAGCCACTGCAACAGCGTAGAGAGTACTTAAGGTTAAAATTTCTTCACAGGAAATTCCATAATAACACTGGTATTGACAGGGATCATTACTTGAACAGTCCCGATTACGTGTCACCTCGTCTTGACCATGCCTACAAGCTCAAGGAGATAAGATGCAGGACGAACTACTCAAGATGGCGTTTTTCCCCAGAACAATTCGCGAATGGAACAAAGTTCCTCATGACATTGCAACCATTATTTCTCCTGATGTATTTGCTAACTCTTTGCATAATTCATATTGTAAGTAGTCCTCGTGATCTCCTGTGGTGTATTTGCTTGTGTGCTTTTTTTATGCATTTGGCTCCTTGCCGCTGTACATTTGTTCATATACCTGCTTTGGTTTGGCTATGTTACTACTGTCCTCTCCCCCCACTGTAATGGCGAATGGCGCTGTGGGTATTGTAATAAATAAATAATAAATAAATAAATAAATAAATAAAGAAATCTTTTTACAAAATAAATAAAATCGGTAGTTTCGGGAGAGCGTACTTAGCGAATTTATTGTGACCTACTGAAATAAGTATGGAAATGTTCTTATGAAAATGTCGAAACGCGGAAGTGTACATTCTTAAATAGTTCCTGCGATTGCGAATTTATAAATCAGCTGCCAGGTATGTACAAGATAATTGAAATAATGAAACCAGGATATATAGTGAATTTACAAAAGGCACTGTTATGTCCTCTAATGCTATATATATGTTAGAGTATTGTCGTTTTAAGGCGGTTAGATTCTATATCGCCCCGCTACGGTGGTCTAGTGGCTACGGTACTCGGCTGCTGATCCGAGGGTCGCGGGATCGAATCCCGGCTGCGGCGGCTGGATTTCGATGGAGGCGAAATGTTGAGGCCCGTGTGCCGTGCGATGTCAGTGCACGTTAAAGAGCCCCAGGCGGTCTTAATTTCCGGAGACCTCCACTACGGCGTCTCTCATAATCAGAGCTGGTTTTGGGACGTTAAACCCCACAAAACAAAACAACAAGATTTTATATCGCAGTTAAACAGTAGGGGGAAAGCATTTGAAGATTCATGAAAATTGCTTGAAGTGGCAAAAATAACCGGAAATATTAAAATGCGGACCTAGGCATTTATTCATTGCATTGGCTCCAAAAAAAAAAAAATAACGCTGAACAATGGGAGCACTGTATGTACACGCGTGTAGTTTTCACAGTGTTTCCATGTTATGCAAAGAGGACTTTGTCCGCTTGCTATTTCGCTGTCCGTGCTTCGTCCTCGCACATTGTTGAACTCACTTGTAGGAAGTATTAGTCTTTCTTTTTTTCTTTTTATGCCCTGAAACAGTCACGTTTGCGCATACACCTAGCTCAAACATCAGGCTACTGTCAGGTTTCGTTTTCCCCCCTGCAATAATGCCCATCGGGCGCTGTAGGTATCCGAATAAATAAAAACGCATGTTCCCGCCAAAATCACGTATCGGAATGTGATGTCACACGTTCCCGTCAAAATCACTTAAAGCACTGTCACGTGACATGTTTCCTCCAACATCGCGTACCGAAACGTCGCCTGACATGTTCTTGACCCAAATCACATAACGCAATGTCACGTATGATGCCTGACAAACTACAGCTACCTTGAACAGCTACGCTGTTAAAATTGGCCCGACAGAGCTTTTTACGGAGAGCTTAAGCAGGTCCGCTGATAAAAAAAATAAAAGAAAAAAAAACTAGTATTTGAGGAAGATAAACAGTCCCGTACATTTATTTATGGTGCTGTTGTAGCACAATATTTCGCTAATATTGTTTATATGTGGCACATAGCACGTAGGTTAGCAGGACGCGGTGATGTCTTACCAAACAGCCGACGGCGCCGCCACGGTGGTCTCTTGGCAATGGCACTCGAATCCCCGCCACGGCGGCTGCATTTCGATAGAGGCAAAATGTTGAGGCCCGTGTGCTGTGCGATGTCAGTGCACGTTAAAGAACCCCAGGTGGTCGAAATTTCCGGATCTTTCCACTGCGGCGTCTCTCGTAATCTCATCGCTGTTTTGGGACATGAAATTCCAGAAAAAAAATTGAAATCGCCCACGACAAAATCACTGCCTTGTACGCTGAGATAACGGTTCCATTCTCGTGGGAGAGGCTTTGCACATGCAGGAGCAAAATCGGATACAGGGCATACTGAGGTGGCAGACGCACACGGTCTAAGATCTGCAGTATACAGTGTCCGTCACTTTCCGCAGCCGCCGGAAAACCTCTCTAACACAGTTCGTCCGCGCTATTGGTATTCAAACAGTCTGTGAACATGCGGTCGGCAGACGTCGTAGCCTTGTAAAAGAGAATACTATTGGTGGTGAACGAAACACGAATGCCTGGGGAGAATACGAGGTAAAAATAAAAAAACAAACAAAAAAAAACAGCGTTTTGCGAACGGTATGTGCTACAGCATACAAAACGCAATAGTAAAGACTAAGGACAACCTCAACAGTGCAAGGCAAGCGCCGGCACATCGGCTGCTGGCTCGATCTGCCCTCGCTTTTGCGTATGCAGTCTGTTTCACTCTTTTTGCAGGGCACTGAATTCTGCGTCCTGCCACATAAAACGAGATGGGAGATCAGGAAGAACTTCGCCTTAGACAGAATTGTTTAATGGGAATCTAGGATGTGTTAGCTTGCTTTTATCGCCTGTCCCGCAGCTGATTCAGTCAACGGCGGCATTTCATAACGATTGAGCTATGCGACCGAAGCCGGTAAATTAACGATGAATGCGGGTGAGGAGGTGTGATAACAAAGGGAGAAACTGGCAAATGAATATTCTTTTTAAATATGGAAGGCACGTATAGCTCGAAGGAAAAGTGATTTTTTTTTCGCCACCTACACGTAGTCGGCATGGCTCATCTGTGGCAAAAATGTAGCTGGCTATCAGCGTACGAGCATAGACGCTGCCCTTGGCCCTCGAAGTAGGGCACGTGAAATAGAAAGAAAATTTGCATTTTGTTATGCAGCATTTCTAGAACGCACTCTTCGCCGGTTCCACAAGAGCAGCGCTCTTCGCAAACCCTTTTGTGTCAGCCACAATAAGTCGTCCTGTATTATAACGAAAACTGCAGTAAAAAAACAAAAAAAAGAAGTATCCGATACATGAGGTGTGTGCATGCCGGTTTCTTTCAGTCCCGTAACAGCTGTACTGCAGAGTGGCAGAACGGCAGCTATTGTCTCTGGTTCGTAAACAACGTTTCAAGGCTAAAGAGCCTACTGGCACGTTTCTGCTACTTATTAGCGACCCGAGCCCTCCGTCTTAATGAACTTGTCCCATTCAAGCGCTTGCACAATGTACACCTTGCTTCAAAGTCAGCGACACATCTAGCGTAATGATCGCGCAATCGGGTGAGAAGAAAAAAAAGTGGAAAAGAAAAGAAATATATAAGAAGTTGCCACAGTAAAGCTACTCTGCATAAGTCAGTGCAGGGTAAAATTTTTGACATGCATCATGTGCGTAAGGAACTCAAGCGTATAGTAGTAATATAGCAGTGATTTGATTTAATTGTGGGGTTCAACGTCCCAAAACCAGCTCTAATTATGAGAGACGCCGTAGTGGAGGTCTCCGGAAATTTCGACCACCTGGGGTTGTTTAACGTGCACAGACATCGCACGGCACACGGGCCTCACCATTTCGCCTCCATCGAAATGCAGCCGCCGTGGCTGTAAAATAACCAGGACCGAGGAGTATTCGACCTCTTCCTCTGCGTGGATTCGAACCCGCACGCTCTGCCTGGCAGCCTAGTATTCCACCAATGAGCTACGCCTGTGCTTGAAAAATCGTCGCTAAAAGACAGGTATAACGTCTGCCGAGGAATCGCCTTAAGAAATGTAATGTTACGTGGCAGAATAATAATACGCCACTACACGTCGCTCAAAGTGGATTGCATAACGAGTTCAAGGAATCATTTGAAAGAACACACGGGTGCATGTTTCGCAGCTCAGCACCCATTACCGAGGCATCATCAACATCACCATTATGAACCAATCTTCTTCGACTTTGCCGTCATCATTATTTCGAAGCGCTGCCCTTTGAAGCAGTTTTGTCGTATCGTGCCATGCGTCACGCGGCAGGCTGCGTGCGCATCCCCGACAGCGGCCTGACTTGGTTCTTCGGCAAGGTGCAGACCGCTGCTGAAGAAGGGATTAGCAGAGCTACGCGCGCGGCTGCAGCAAGGGAACGTCGGGCACAACAGACAGCTGTGCAGAGAGAAGCCCAAAGCGCAGCTCGCCGTCGACGCCGGGCCGAGTTCGGTTCGTTCTCGGGAAAACGACGCCAACAGACGATGTGCAGTTATACAGATTTGCACGTTACAATGCCGCCGTAATTATGGCGTAGTGGGTACTTCCGTACTTGGCGAAATGATAAGAGTTATGGAGCAGGGGATACCCACCGCCTCTACTTGCTCTAGTTTCTGCAAGCGTTTCAAATTACCTCCAAGAACGTCGCTCCTCCAGCTTACGCTGTCACTGTCCTGCGGTTCCGCGCAGGCCTGGCTCTTTATTTATTTATTTATTTATTTATTTATTTATTTATTTATTTATTTATGCCTGGAAAACTGCTGCCGAAAGTCTGTTTTCGGCATTCAATTTCAATCGCCGAACCCGAAAAGTGGACCTGACACCACGATCTCTTGTGCCGCCACTGTACGGTGCAGTGAGCTCCACAGCCGTATTATGTTGCAACAACTGTGGCTACTACACGTTCTTTTGTTGTCAAAGTTTATTTCATTCATTTTTCATTTGTAACCCGGAGGAGTACAGTAGAGTATTCAAAACAGATTAGCCGACATCACTTCAATGCGGTTCCCAAAGGGTGCGAGAAAGGGCGCCATTCCAGTTTCGCACTTTCGCCGTTTAATTGCTTGCAAATGCTCTGTCCTTGCCATGGCAGACTGGTTATCACACAAGTTGAAACTTTCAACCTTGCTAGCCTTAATATTTGCATTTAATGTACCTTGAAGTGACCCGCCACGGTGGTCTAGTGGCTATGGTACTCGGCTGCTGATCCGAGGGTCGCGGGATCGAATCCCGGCCGCGGCGGCTGCATTTCGATGGAGGCGAAATGTTGAGGCCCGTGTGCTGTGCGATGTCAGCGCACGTTAAAGAACCCCAGGTGGTCCAAATTTCCGGAGCCCTCCACTACGGCGTCTCTCATAATCAGAGCTGGTTTTGGGACGTTAAACCGCACATAACAACAATGTACCTTGAAGTCATGCTAAACTGCATATAAACTCGAGACTCAACGCAATTCCTTTGGTTGAGCAGCGACGCGCATTAACCACTGTACCAAAGCGGGGGGCCTGCGCAATGATGCGGTCACCTACGATCGCGAATCGTTGTGCATGAAGCCTAGCGCAACTGTTAAAGGGCCACTAAACAGGCTCCTACTTTTTTTCAAAGCCGCCCAAACAAGCTAACTCAATCATAGAGAAGGTTGCGGCGATCACATTCTGCGAATATGACAGCGCTGCGCGCCACACAGACGCCGTATTTCAAAAAACAATTCCCGCGCTTCTTTCCGGCGACTGACCAGTCGCGCTCGCATCCTAGGTGTCGTCATGTTCTACCGCGAACAACTTTGCGTAGTTGTATCTCGTTGATTGGTCGAAACGTCTATTGTCAGATCCCCTGGCCATCCCACCGGCGTGAGCGCAGGAGCAACCCAACGTTTCTAGAACGGGAGCAACCGGTTCCGCAGCGCAAGCGTCAATGACGTCAAATGATCACGTCAGGTCACGTGTCAAAAGTGGGCGGAGTCTCGACGGCGCGCCGCCCCTACCCTCTCCTCGGCAGAGAAGGGTGGGGAGGCCGACCGAGAAAAAGAAACCGACGCAAGCGGTCACTTAAACCCGTGTAACTTCTTTATTATTGCACCTATTCGCAAAATTCTTGCGGGAGCATGTTCACATCTCACAGGAGCGCAGTTATATCTTTAAAACAAATTTTACACCCCGGGTTGGTTAGGGGCCCTTTAACAGCGAATGTACCCGCATGGTCTGGGAATATTCGCGTGCACAGAGGAAACAAAAATCAAGTGCGCCATATCAGAACATGGTAGTCGGGACAAGATGAAAGGAAGGTTGTACGAGTCACGTGGACAGCGCGAGCAGAGACAGGCACAATGGGCAACCTTGCTCTAGTCCTCCAAATGTTTATGCGAAATCTTTGCATTGCCGCCGTTCGCAAATAATGTTCGTGTGGTTACTTCCACATATATCTCTCAGTACTTCCACGAGTTCTCCGCCTAGGAATTCGCACTTCAGAATTTTCCACAGCATGGTTTTCCCTTTAAGAATGCCAGACATCTGGGCTATGTGTTGCTCAAATACTCACCTGATTTAGTTTTCCTTGAGGTCTCTGAAACCGAGCATGCAGAACAGCCTCATGTCGGTAATTCGTAAACAAACATTTCTGCAGAAATTATTGACACAGTGTTGTCTGTTTTCGCCACTTTGTACAATCCGCCATAAGCAAATTAATTGGGAGGAAATAAGAAAAAGAAAAAAAAACCGCAATGTACATGAGTAGATGTTAGTTTTTAACATACCGAGAAACCAGCGCCCCTACGACAATTTCCTCATGTCTGCACAAACAATATGCAAGCTGGTTTTGCAATGTTGGAAGTAATTCGCAGCCATTCTGTGTGAACATTGTGACCCATATTTGCTTTGACGGAATATTGCCTCTAACATGAGCCCTTTGACAAGGGTGTCTGACTACTTATGTCAAAGGCAAAATAAGTCAATCAAGAATTCGGCGAAAACTCGTGTGATCGGAAATACTTATGTTCCATGGTGAAAGAAGACGCCTACCAAATGTAAAAAAAAAGAACACTTAATAAGCTCTAAAATTATTCTTTTTGTCATTTGTTCTGTGTCTTCTTTGACTTTTAAACATAACAAAAACAGCTCAGCTCAAAATTTCAAGCATTTGTCGTGGCGATGGCAATGTTATTTTGCGAACAGCATTTGTTAGAGTTCGGCTTCCGTTATCGTCGCTTGGGTTCTTTGCTCTTTTTTCCTTGGCTTCATTGCTCCTTGTAGTTTTTTGTTTTTGAAGTTTCTGCGGAATAACTCTAGCTCTTGTGACCAAGAAACAAAACATACCAGTAAGAAATATTTCTCCTCGCACGCCATGCCATATTGTTCACAGCAGCATTTTCATCTGGAAGCAGGTGTTACTTCCGTAACAAATATGCAAAAGCAAGGCGAAGGCTCTCAAGTGTACAACGCACCTGCAACTACTGAGCACGCTTTGTCCATGACCTAGATCAACGCGGCTGACTTCGTTTTACGTATGTATATATATATATATATATATATATATATATATATATATATATATATATATATATATATCGGCGGGAGTAATATGTCACGAGTAAACTTGAATTTCATAACAATATGTTGTCATTATCTTTGTTTCGTTTAAGGGCAGCTATCAATGATAGGGCGCCACAATTTGTCACATGCTCATTTTTTCAGAAATCCGCAACAAGTCGCCCGTAATGCGATATTCGTCATCGAATTTCAATGGCAATATGAATAGTTAGCGCGCCAGACGAGCCGTAGATGGTGCCTCTCTGTTGCCTCAGGGAAGTCTTTCCGTGCCCTTTTAAACGTGTTATGCATAGGGCCACACCAGAAACTTGGCATGTCACGTGTGCGAATATGGCCATATTTACCGAATTCAGGACAGGATCATAAATGAAGTCAGGGTCAGGGTCAGGGTCGTAAATTTTTGTACAAGTTTCGAGAACTCATTGTTGGCAAAGTTGGTAGTCGTTCATTACATTAGCGTTAAAGTGCCAAAAAAAAGCAAATCACCAGAGAGGACGCGGGACAGGGCGCCCGTGTTCTGAGTCCTCTCTCGTGGTTTGTGTTTTCTGGCGACTTAATGCAAATATATTGTTTCCGTAGGTCTTGCGTTGCCATATGTGGCTTTATCACGAATTGGCCCCCATACGAATACCTGTCATATGATGTCATATATTTCCAGCGTGTAGCGCGATCATATAAGGCACTTTTGCAACAACGACGACCGAGAAATGACGAACGTTTAATGAAGACCTGTCGCGTCAGTATCGTTCTCTTTAAAACAGCAAGTCCTCTCGCTTTTGCTAGCGGACAGCCTCTTACCTGCGCGTGTAAAGTTTTGGTGCTTACCTTTTTCCTTCGGGGCTCGGTGCTTTGAGGCTGCAGTTTCAACCCTTTCTTTCGCGTTAATCACTCGGAGGCAGCCTCTGCAGCGCATCTTTTTTCACGTCACGCAACAGGCGAAAGAGTGGTTGGCACCTATTTATAGTCTAACGAAGAAACAGATCGGGGCAAAGAATGAGCGGACCCCTTGTGTATTTCAGGCGAATTGGCGCCGTTCCTGACCGGATACTGCTGCGGCACGCCATTCAAATTTCGGCACCACTTAGTAACGGCAACTTCCGGTCTGACTCAGCGGAGTGGCCACAATTTGCTCCGGATACGTTATGGCTGCGGCGTTGTGGTTTGTGATGTCTTCAGTTACAATGGACGCCAAATATTTGTAATTACGTCCCGTTGTTCGGACTTGTCAGAAATGGATATTTCATAACATCCCGCAACCTTCCTACACAGCAGATAAGGAAAAGGTTAAACCTTTTTGTCGTGACACTTCGATATATGGTTAGCAGAGGCAAATTATTACACCCTCGCCGCAGAGCTCGTTCGGAGGGACGTCCGGAACCTAGCTATGCTGTCATATTTTCTTTGAATATGTGCTTTTAAGGGACACAACCTCTGTTTCGTGAAGGAAACAAGCGACGTTCTTCAGACTGCTGAAAAAGTTATTTCTAAGATATCCGATCCTGCTTTAGATGTAGATGCTTTACATACGTGTAGCATTCCTACTCCTACTGTTTCAAGAAACGAAAAGATTTGCGCAGGAAACGGTCCATTTAATGATCGCGCATATGTGCTAGATGAAAATAGGCAGCGGCGAAGGACAACGGCAGTGTCGAGTGTACTGTCCGTGATCCGATGCTCGGTGGCGCTAAACGTTACAGTAACTAGAATTTACGTTCTGTGTTTCCGGTGAAGTAATAAGTTGCAAGTTATGTTGCACTGGCGGATGCATGTAGTTCATACTTCACCAGCTACACGTCCTTTTGCATGCGAAGAGAGGCGCGTAGAGGTTTCGAATGTATTCACAAGAAATGAAAGAGCCAGCCAACCAACGCATACCCAACCTACATCCGCTGCACAGGATACCAAAGCTGTATCACAGCCACAAACTGAAGGACTCACACCTTCAGTTTTTAGACCTAACGCAGATTGTGTTTGTGAAAATAACGGTTGTGCTGTTTTCGCAGACACACGATACCAAGACAAAAAAAAAGTGTGACACGGCAAAGGAATGGAAGCTACAGAGAAGAAAAAAGCCGGGCATCTAAAACATAACGTCTCAATCTAGATGGTAAAAGATAAGTCAAGGCCTCCTGGGAGGAGCAAGGACCAAGGAAAAAATTAACAGCGCGTTGCCACTTTCCGCCACGTTCACAAGCTGGCACGCAGCTTAGAGAATGTTTAATCCAGATATGGCGCGAAATTTGTTTACCGGGCCCCCAGAGTCGGACACACTCCTGCACATGTAAAAGAAAGAGAAGCAGGCGAAATTAAATGAATGATAAGTATGCAGTCACAGACCGCATCTCGTTTATTCCGTGTACAACAGATATAGCGCTATAACTAATCTCTGCCATGCACTTACTGGACCGACTGGAAGGTGTGCCGATGTACGAAAAGCAGAGAACTACAGAAAATACGAGAATAATTGCCGTTTTTTGAGGATTTCGTACAACGAAGTACGAACTTCTAAGCATTTTTAAGCCAGTGTTTAATAGTATGTTGACGTTATTAAACAGAAACGTGGGTACGAACAAAGCAATCATCCTATATAGACGTAGCTGGTTAACAGAAATGGGAGGAAGCGCACCAGTCAGCCATACCTCTTCTTAAGTGCTCCAAAATTTGTCATCTTTTTTTAAAGTACCTATAAACGGCAAACATATTAGACTTTCTGTAGTGTGGTTTTCTTATCGCCTGCAATTTTAGGTTTCCTTACCCATTCGTATACACGTTTGTGTTGTATGCAGTACTCCTTCACTTGAGAGGCAGCGCTCTCTATGTCCACTTCCTTGTTCTTGTTGTTACTGCTTTGTACAAGTTAACTTGAAGGTACACAGGATACACCCCACGATATTCACAGGAGGTCGTACATGGTGAGCCGGCGGAACCACACCAAAAACATTACATGGCGGTGTACCCAGGGGCATCCTAACATAGTTACACAGCACACAAACATCCTCTTATTAATAATTTCTGGTGTTTAACGTCCTAAAACCGCGATATAATTATGAGGGACGATGTCGGGGAGGGCTTCGGAAATTTCAACCACTCGGGGTTCTCAACGTACACTGGCATCGCACACTACACGGGCCTCAACGTTTCGCCTCCATCGTATAGCGCAGCCGCCGTGCCCGTGATTCGATCCCGCGACCTTGGCATCGGCAGCCGAGTACCATAGCCACTAGACTACCATGGCGGGGCCAAACGTCCACTTACGAAAGATAGGCATTGTGTGGGGTATATTTTGCTGATGAGTGAAGGAATATCAAATTGGTTGGCCTGGACCAAGCCCCCTGCGGCATGTGACGCGCACTAGTGTGGCCGTATGGTGTATCGATGACCGTGCTTTCTTATACAGTAGAACCCTTTGTTACGTTCCCGGCTGCTACGTTGTTTTTGGCTGGTCTCGGCATAGCTCTCATAGGAATCAATGGATTAAGAACCCCACTGTCACGTCGCAAGTGTGGGAGCGTTCCCGCATGTCACGTCGCGAAACGGCACTCCAAGCGGCCAGTGCCGACGGCCATATTGACTTTTCACGTAACTTGTCTTGACTGTAGGATTATCCACACAATTGGCGACGCGCATTATGTTTCCGGCACAGCGAACTCGGCACAGTGATGCAAACTGTTGGTGACGGAATTCCGTACAGTGATTATGTTTCCATCGATGACGCCATTGTCACCTCTGAGGTTTTATCTGTCGACGAAATTGTGGCCGAGTATGCCGATGCGGGCAGCAGTGAAGACAAAGTTGAGGAGGAGGAGGAGGAAAGGGAACAGCTGCCGGAGCCAACCACTTCGTCGGCCGTAACGGCACTAGATTTACTCAGAAGATAATGCCCCTTGGAAGATAGGCGAGCTAAAGCGAAGATGTCAACTTCCACATGGCACTGCAGCTTCTCGATAAATTCCTCGTGCTGCTGGGGCGTCAGAAAATGCGCCACGCAACGCCTCACAATTTTTTTCAAGCGCCAGCACTTAAATGAAATTGTGTGCCGATCATCACTGCTCTCATCTATCAATTTTTCCGGTTTCTCGGCCCTTACGTTTCCTGGTTCTTACGCTCTTTTTTTGTTCTTTTACGGTTCCATGGAAAACGTATCAGTGGGGTTATACTGTATTTGTGAAAGTCTCTGCTCGCTCCCTCGCGCTCTCACTCACTCACTCACTCACTCACTCACTCACTCACTCACTCACTCACTCACTCACTCACTCACTCACTCACAAATAGTTACGCGTATACATCAGGCACAGCTGTTCCAATAACTGGGGAAAGCCAAGTGGAGGTTCGAGGTAATTAATAATAGCTCTCAAACATAAGCTCATCTCTCATGCCGGTTGCTGATTTCCGAAGCTGACGGAAGTGCGTAGATGAAAGCACCAAGCGAAATTTGTTGAGGTCCATTGGCTCTGAAGCACGCCGCTGTTCGTGTTAATTTTTTCTCTTTTATCTTCGGACTCCAATCTAGCGGTCTTTAGGGACGTTCTGCTCACTTTTAATGAGATCACCAAACATTATCAATTGGGCAGGAGGGTCTTCCCCTTTCCTCACGAGAAACTCGCTAGAGCACGGGCGTCTACCCTCCGCACGCTTCATACGAGCTCATGCCCTGGTCTCCACTCCCACAGCCAGTTTATCGAAGGCCTCGATGCAACATGCATAGCTTGTGTCGCCACTCGTACGTTAGACCACATGCTCTGGTAGTGCCCCTCATCACAGGGCTCTCAAAGGTCGACCGAAGAGGACCGTGCTCAGGACCTCAGACTTTGCACATCAACTCAGGGCTTTCCAGAGGGCCCGCGACGCGTCGATGAGGCTCGGCCGACCCGTCCCGATGTGGGAGCGGCCCGCTGCTCTACCACCTTAAGCGGTAGCGTTTCTCTTTGTCTATTTGAAGCAGCATGATGTCACATTATGCACCACTTCCCGCAGCGCAACGAACAAACGTCTGTTCAGCCAGCCATTTCTTTCAAGCTGCAATGTGGGCAAGAATCGTTTTGATCAAAAACAGTTCTTACTGCTCGCTTCGTGCCTGTCTTAACCCGAAAGGCGTCTGCTCTTCTTCAGATATAAGGGGACATAGCCAAACCTCCACTGTCCCGCTTTACCCGCACTTGCATTCGGACCAGCCGCATCACCTAGAGGGGCATCCACGAAAAACTTCTCCACAGCAATGCAGAAGAGCAGCGCGCGAAATACGGTCATGCGAGACAGCAGTGCACCAACAAAGAGCAAAAAAAAAAGAAAGAAATCAGAGCAAAAATTAAAAGAAAAGCATGTTGGTAAGACCATTTCAGACCCTCTTACATTGCGCAACTCTTCAATACGAATAAAGGTTCATTCATTCATGCGACTCTCTTAGCCACATTCGTTCAATCTCGTGTTAAAAAAAAAACAACCTTAAATCATGTTTACCCAGATACACATTTTGCGCGCACTTACCGTAGTACTGTTAACTGAGACAGTGGGTAGTTTGGAAGACGCAAATGGAATAAATGCGGTCGCGTACTCCTCGTATATTGCGCATGCTGGTGGTGACAACATATGTGTCCCAACAGGATATTTTACGGGTGCGTTTTCGTGATGCCTCTTTGTCTGTCGGCGTTTAGTGTCAGTAATAATCAATAAACGGTGCCATATTAACCTCACAACCTTGAAAACAGCTCCAACGACACATTCGATGCTTCACAACATTGGTAGTTTCATGTTGCCGAACATGATGCTGTGAAATCCTCGATGTACTATAGTGCAAGACGGAGGCTACGAAAGATATTGAAACTCACGTCGAATTGAATGTACATTGCGTTCAGCCCAAAATCCTAAATGACAAGAACTTGGCCGGAGAATAACTTTCCTCCAAACCTATTGTGAAAAGGATGCTATGAATCAAAGAGCAGTGGGCATTCATGCTACTAAGAATACCCGACACAAAAGGCGCAAAACGAAGCAAATCATACAACGACGTTGTAGCGACAGCGGTGCCTGGAGTGCTGTTATTCACGTTACACCTGCTGCATCGCGTTGAAATGAAGAAATGATGCAGGGAAGACAAGAGTTCAAGGCATAGAAGCATCGGCATGCTAGAACCAGGACATGATCGATGGCATGCTGTACCGGGGACTGCACGTTATAACTTTCACCCCCTGCATCCTCTTCCTTTAGTGTCACCTAAATCCATCGGTATGCTGTTCTGGTGCATGGCAAGGAATTTATCCCGAGCCGATGTGCTCGGCACACTAACACCTAAGCCGCTTAGCTCCATGTGCGATGTCCCATGCAGGACAGTCAGAGCGAGGAACGTAGGAGGAACGGACGCTTCCAGCGTGCACAGGGTGAAGTAGTAATTGTGCGCATAATTACCTTGAATGTAGTGAACGCCACTGTGGTAATATGAGAGCTGCATTCCCGGTAACAGCCGTATTTCTGGTAACCCCAATGTGAAAATTTGGAGTAGCGTAAAAAATAATGTACATACCGCCCATTGCCTATAATGGTCACCTATATGAAATCACAGTCCTTACGGAGCACCGTTATTATCGGAGCAAACATGCTCAATCACTTCCCGCAGAGCATTTGGAATTTTTGTTCGAGTTTTTCACGCCACTGCGACTTCTTATCGAAATGTACCTCTTTTTTTTTCATTGTGAATAGTGCTTCCTCCACTGTGAAAAAACCGTGTTGACAAAAGTGGTCGTGGCAAGCTCGCTTCTTGTCGCGGGCATATCCTATTTTTCAATATATATAGCCCATCGCAGTGTTCTTTGTGGAGGGGCTCCTTTATGAAACACTTATGAGAATGCATGGCTGCACCTGTCTTTAGCATATGCATATGCTCTGAACAGTAGTGCCACGAAATAAAAGGAACTTGCGAGTGCACCTCACTTAGGTCTTAGGCTTTGTCATCTAGAGGTAAGTGGCGCTCCTGTGACTTCTAACCTACATTAGACTGTATTTTCCATATCTTATAATAGACACGTCTTCTTAGACTGATATTGAAAAACACGTTGCTTAGACAAACAAATTTCAGTACGTTTGTTCGTCGATACAGAAATGCCTCTCAATAGGCATTTACTGCGACTCAATTTAAAATGAAGAAACGCACCTCACTTTACAAAAACACTCATGATCATTTTCTGATATGAAGGCAATAACTTTAAAGGGAATTCCCATAACAGAAAATGTGCTAGCGGCGTTAACCATGTGCGAGAAAAGGCGGTGATGCAGCAAGAAGTCAACGCACATGAAAAGAAAGAAGAAAACTGAGCTCAAAAGAATTTTACAGAAATGTGGCGCGGTATGTGAAACGAACCCACGTCTTCCAGAAGCCAGGCAAGCACGCTGCGAAAGCGTAACAACGATTTATTTTCTTCATCACTGGAACAAAAATCAGTCGCATCGGAAGGAGAACTTCAAAAGAAATAATAATAAAACAAAAAAATTGGTCTCGTCTTCGTTTATTTTCGTCCTTTCCGCTCAGGCATGAGTTCCGACAAACCACTTTTCGGTGCAGTCCGCGACAGGAAAGCGTCATTGAAACGGAAAGGGAGAGAGAGAGAGAGAGGGGGGGGGGGCTGAGAGAAGAAACCGCATGACAACAACCCCCCGACCTTGAATATTAAGGCAACGTTGCGCAGGCGGTAGACTACAATGGCCAATGCGTAGTAAACTGCGTGTGATGAGGCATATTCTGTAAGGTATTTATTTAGCGCCCTTATTCATCTGTAACGTTGCCATTAGCATTTCGCGCACGTACCAGTTACAACTACTACGTAAGCGCGAACACACAACTGTCCAAATTTGAATCGTCGATAGCCAAATACAGAATCGTTAATATTTAATACAGGAATACAGCGTTTTGAGCAACCAGGCCAAGAAAGGTCAACCAGTTTTTGTCTACTTAGGATTAATACATTTTTTTTTCTACACATCACGATCTCGAAGTTACCTACTTAGAGTAAAGGTCGCATAATATGCACCATATTTTTAAGCGATGGCGACAAGCGAGATTTCTGATAGGCTAGGATGCCGCTAGGGATGGTACATCGCTGTTGCTTGTCACCGCTGTAATCACGAATGGGTTTTGCAGTTTACTTTTTTACAGCGAAGCTGCCTATGGCTGGGGCACTAGCCGTGTCTGTCCGTACAAAGAAACGTCAAAGCGAGTAAGGCACAGGTGACTGAGTGAATGTTTACGTTTACAGTCTGTGCCGAATTTGATGCAAAGAAAGAAAGAAAGAGAGAGAGGAAGGAAGAAAGAAGGAAAGAACGAAAGAAAGAAAAAGATCTTTCTGTCGTACATGTAGCCATACCATTTTATATGCCTTTGCTGGACAACCATCGTTCGCAGGGTGCAATGGCTCACTGCGACGAATATTTCAATACAGGCGAACGAACAACCCGAGCACACAGACTCCAAATATAACGGTACCGCCATTTATAGAGAAAGCTGTAGAGGTAAAAAAATCGCTGCACACTTGCCTACTATACAGCACATTATGCCATCAATACACGATACATGCGATTCCGGCAAGTTCCCTAATGAGTAGAGACTTTCTGGGCACAATGCTGTGCTATTCGGACGTGTTCTCATATCTTGTTTTATTTGTGTCCCTGCAAATGGTTGCGCCTCCATTGTATTGACATCTGACCCCTCTCCCCTCCTCATGAATATGCAATGCCATGAAATGGCTGCTATAGCATTTGTATGAAAAACAGTACCCCTTTATAAGCACTGTAAAATGACGCACATTTCTAAGGTATAACACGGTGTGAAGGAAGTAACACGAACGGCAGTCACTTTCCTTCCTTATAAAGCAATGCGTGGCGCTGACGCTAATGGGAGTAGCAATTCATGCTGAAGTGCGATATGTGAAGCACATCTTGCTATTAGATATACCCGCAGAAGGTTGAGTACATTGGCATCATATTCGTACGAAATAATTTCTACTTGCTCAAAAGGCATGCTACATCAACCTTCTACAACGCGATATCTTTCAGGTCTGACTTTCCGGGACAAGCAATGAAGGCTAGGCGCCTGCTTGTGTTCCTGGCCACCTGTGCCACTGTTACCTACGGTAAGATACTGCTGCCGGTGGTAAAGGACAAATCGTCCTAAATATCCGCCTGCGAAACTTGTGTATAACGTGCTGCCAGAAGTTTTTGTGAACAATATGTGGAAAGGAGGTTGTCATGACTGATATTCAAATTTAGATGCGTTGAATAATGGGGGTAAACTCATCGCCAAAGTAATTACGGAAACAACAATTGCCTAAACCTGAGCTGAGAATCGCTTAAGAAGGGGCCCTTGAGCACACGGCGTACGGCTCCCTTACTGTGGAATTGAGTTACACAGCACGAAGCTGGTAGGTAGCTCGCACCACCAACAGATCCCGTGGCCCGCCTCAAGCGCGAGGCGACAACACGAGGAAGAGTCAGTTCGAGCTAGTTTGTGTTCCATACTCTTTCGAGACAAATTACGTGGCGAGCAAGGTTGCAGCCTTTCTCTGTTTTTCACGTCCTTATCTCTTGTCCTATCTGCGTTTCTTCTTCTTCTTTTTTTTTTTTGCTGCTGCCGATGCCGGGAGTGCCGTATGTCGTGGATCGCCTTTTCCCGTTTAGTTTTTTTTTTTCAACCACTTACCGAAGGGTCCTCACAAGCCCCCACAATTACCATGAAGAAGGGAACTATAGACATAGGCATTTGCACACAAACACGCTGCCATATCGAGAAAAATATTTATGCTGTTCGCGCAGCAGAAACATTATCTAGTATACCACTCCTCCGTTCTTAATTGCTACATGAGATGGCGATGGGAGGATTGTGCATGTTGGTTGGCCTGAATCACTGAGGGGGTCAGGGCTATGCGCTTCTGTACAGGCCGGGTGGAGTCGATATTCGTCAAGGTTGTGCGTGTGTGTTAATTACTACATGAATAGTCGCGTTGCACGGACCTCCAAGTACTTGTGATGCGCACCTTGCTGCAAATGCCCAGATGTTTCCTTGAGAAATCAATCATAAAGGTGCAATTGCTGTCGTTGTCTCTTGTGGCGTGCTGCGTATGCGCGCTAAATGAAAGGGAGCGGCTGGTTTTGTATCGCCTATGATGACAACGGTTGTCACCAGCTTAATGGGAGGGGAACAGGGGCAGGTGCGTCGGACGCAAAGCAAACTCAATTTCGTGCTCTTAGCTGATCTTGCACTGAAATTGAGATAGAATATGTTTAGGGTGTAGCACCACAGGCTCTGTTGTTCGATCTATTGGCAACTCATTTACCTTGAGAAGATAGACCATAAACAAGTAGAGTTAGTGAGCACATGCCATGAATTCTATAAAGTTAGTCGTGTAGTGTTGCTGATAGCAAGTGCTCCAAGTCATATCAATGATATAAATCTGTGGCTTTCCATGCCAATTTCGGTATGTACCAAATAACGGAAGCACGAGTCAATGATGGGTGGCACTGTGATTCTAACTACTGGCACACCACTCAAGTGGTGGGTGGAGCCACCCGTAATATTATTTACGTGAATGGTCGCCATGCGCTCTCAGCCACGGCTGTAGTTACAGTAGCAGTGTTCACGCCATAGATTTGCAAGTTTTGTACGTCTATGCTGTATTTTCCGTACCGATGAGTTCCATTAAAGGAGTACTGACACGATTTTGTGGCGGCACAAAATATACACTTTTTGCTTTATGGCCATGTATTGTTAACGCCCTCGGCACACGGAAGCCAGGAGACACGTAAAAAAGATTTTAGTTTGGTTTTAATGTTTTCGTCGCCTAGCACTGCAAGGTGACGAAAATCCAGCGCAACGAACACTACAATGATGTATGAACACAGTCTCTTAAAAACCGCCGAAATCGCGTGCAGAGTCGCTGGATGACCGTGAAATTGTCGTCGTTTGCGTGCCTCACGTGTAATTGACCATGAACGACAGAGTTGCAGCCACGCTATCACGAAATGCTGTCTCTATGTGACCTAGATGTACGTCTGACTGTGTTGACACGTTACTAGGAAACCCCCCTTGAAACTGAAACAGAAAGTAGGCTGTTAAGGGAGCCGTTATTAAAAATATATATTCATTGCGTTGCGAGCAGTGTTGTACACGTTCCTCCAAAACAGGAACGAAAGCTCGTTCCTCGTTCCTTCCCAATTTTGTAACGAGTTCCCGTTACAAGTTCCTTTAATCAGAAAGGAACGCGTTCCAGTTACATTTCGGAAATTGAGCGGGCCGTTCGAGGGATGACAGGGGTCCAAAGTTAGCGGTGTATTTATTATGCGAGTGTTTTCATTACATGAGTACGGCATTTGTTTTTATGAATGTGAGAAGGTTGATTACTAAGGACTTTTTTCGTGTCACGAAAAATGGGAGCGCGTTACAATCGATATTTAATTTTTTTTTTGGTTGCAGGAAACGGGTGC
>CM023484.1:98651650-98708818 GCA_013339685.2 Hyalomma asiaticum | reverse complement strand
AGCAAATGTGGTTCCCTTCTTCATAAAAATATTTTCCTTCACAGAAACAAGTAGGATATACCTGGTGAGCATTTTATGCTGATTAGACACATAATGAGTTCTGAGGGAAAATAAACTCAAGCATGATAAACGAAGCAAAATACCTGTAACTGAGAAATTTATTTTCCCGCATAAATTAAAGGCGAGGTAGCGAAATTCGGTTCGTATTACCTTTTGCGTTTGCTCTTTCTATTTAAGTAATTTTCTTTCCTTTTGAACGCACAACGATAATTGAAAATCGCACTGAAACATAGGTGCATTGCCAAAAATATAGAATTTGGGGAGGAAGCTTTCTAGAAAAAGACGTTTTTCTTTCGCTTTAGGACGCACTGTGGTTAATGTGACGGACGTTCCCGACCATCCCGCGCTAATCGTTATCTCATTATTTGAATCGCTAACAAATTACCATGAGCCAAATGTGATCACCTCGGCTATTGTGCTTACATTCAGCCACAGGGGACACAGAAATAATCGCAGCTGATGTGGCAACAAGGACGCCGTCAAGAAAGAACAGATGCTCATCCGAGTTGCAGGGTGCGGCAAGCGCTGTTTGGCAGTCTTGCACTTGGGAAACATCAACAGAGGTATCGCAGTGGCGGCGGCTCGCGGCGGCGCGCACTCACGTTTCACGAGTGCAGATTCGATTGGCAAGTATAGGGTGCTTTCATTTCTCAGAAATCCGTTACATTTCCTTGTAGCCCCGTGCTACGAAAGTGTGGATGCTAATTTTCCCTTTAATAAACGTTACTCCACCTTGCGGGTTTCCGCAGAACTCATGTGCCATATATTCACGCCCATGTGCATCGAGTTGTCAGTGGATTCGCCCTCGCGCTGTCAATCGCTAGCCTCGTGGTTAGCTGAAGTGGCAGGGCGAGTGCCCCGGACAGGCGTTGGTACGAGGGCCGAACCTTGGACCAGGACAAATTTTTTCGGCAACTAGGAAGCTTTCATTTATGGGAAATCAGGATGGATTTACTTGTAGCCTTGCCAGTGCTACAAACGGGTGGGTGCTAATTTTTCCTTTCATTTAACGTTACTCCACCTTGCTGGTTTCATCTGAACTCATTTGCCACCGTTTCCATGTGTCAGCGATACACAGACGATGAATGATATGAGCAACTTAGCACTTTGTAAGCGCTACGACAATTGCAACAAAAAAAAAAATCCCCTCTGAAACAAGTGTTTCAGAAAGCGCCTTAATTACACCACGCGTGCGTTCCTTTCATTATACGCTGGTGTCCAAAAATCGATAAGTCCGCTTTATCACCAGCAGATGACAGAGAAAGCCAACTTGTATAAAATTCCAGTGGTATTTTCTTACCGAAACGCTTGTTTCAGGAAGAAGCCGCCTTAACAGAACGATTCCCAAGCCCTATATGCTATTCGCCTGTCTGCAGATACTGAACACAGTTCGCACGTTTCATTCTATGCATTACAGCTTCGTCCGTCAGTTGAGTAAGACAGTCATGCTGTACATAAGATGTTTATATACTGGCCCACGGCCGGTCAGGACGCGCGCGCTCGCTCTCTCTTTTACGGCCTGCGCACGGGGGGCTGTTGCTACCATATCGCCGCAACTTGGCGGGGGCGCTCCGAGCCAACCCGCTCTAAACCAGCTCCCGGCCGTTGCGGAGGCTAGCGCGCGCTGGGAATGCTCGGCCTCAGACTTGCCGGGTCACTTTCTGAAGCTCCTCTATATGCTATGCATGGTACCAATGCGATGAGGATACGGTAGCAAGCATATATATGGCAACTCTGGTGCTTTCCGCTTTTCCAAGGGAGAGGCACAAGCACATGATTCGCCCGCTTCTGCTGCTCGTGAGAGCACTTACCGATGCGCGTCGCGCTCAGAAGGCTCGGCCGCATGATTCGTCACCAACCGTCAGAACAAATGACACGAAACATTCTTTTTTGAAAGAAATTGGTTTCCAAAACGTTTACGCCAAATGCACATATGCCAACCACTAATGTACTTGAAAATGATAAAATATGGTCATTTTTATTCAAGCTGTGGCAATTCTTGCTTTATTATTAAAATAAATACCTCGAAAAGGGGAAAGTCACACTCCCCACAAGTAGCCGTGAGTCGCAATCACAGCAGAAGGAACATAATAATAATAACAATAAAAAACCCGCACCACACCACGCTGAGTCCCTGCATGCATATAAATTCCCAAGCTCTCACGTGTCCAGACGCGGTCGTCAGCGTGCAAGTAAAGAGATGAGGAAAATCTTTTTATGCAATAACGTACGCCGCAGGCGAAGAAAAACTTTCACAGAAACCGTTCAGCATCATACAGAATGTTGTCCTTGGTATTAAAATAATATAATGCACAAGAAGAACCGAAAAAGAAAAAAAAGCACTGCTGGTAAAACACTGTCGTGATGCTTATAGCTAGTTTAAAGTAGTCACATCGTTCACAGCCGGAAATGTTTCCGCGTGGGCCCTTCTCGAAGAACGTCACAATCTCATATGGTGGTTCCGGGAAACATTTTGACAATCACACAATTGAGCGGTTAGCCACAAGGCTGAGCAAATCCGTCTCATTGTAGAAACTAAGCAGAAGGATGCACTTCGGGACATCTGCATCAGCATGCCGTCTATCATCCGAGAACTGCGTTATGTTTATGAAGGACGCCGTGGTGGAAGGCTCCGGGAATTTCGACCACCTGGTAATCCTTAGGGTGCACCTAAATCCAAGCGCACAAGCCCCAAGCATTTTCGCCTCCATCAAATATAAGATGGTCAAGTTTGACCAACCAACCAACCCATTCTTGTTGCTAGTAGCACTGAGTGCCTCTTCTTTTGCCGAGTGCATAAGTACCTAGAAAGCCAGACTGTCCCCACACGCACCTGTACTGCTTCCACTACTTTCTACACGCGGAAAAAATAATTAGCACGGTAAAGTGGCCGGGAACAGCTGGTTTACCATACGAAGCGAATGCAGAGCAACGCGCTTAGGGGGGTTGGCTCGCGACGCCCTCGCGCAGAACGCGCCGTCGTCCTGTATAGAAACAGATCCATTGTAGTCGTGGCAGCTGCTCAGGCCGTAAAAGAGAGAGCGAGCGCACGCGTCCAGACCGGCCGTGACTGGCCTTAGCTTCGTCCTCTTTTGAAAGGACTTCTGCAATTTGATGACGGTACTTAGAAAGCCGTCCTGTGCTACATTCTGAGAGCGTAAGGAGTTGAGCTGGAAGTCAAGTGTTTCGAACATTACTATGAACCCTGTTTGTTAATAAGTAACTGCTCGGTGGTCATAGCTTGATTTAAACATGAATTAGGAGGTGGTCGTGGTGAAGAAGTCACTTTCTCGTAGCTAGTTCACTCTCCTCATAAAAAGCTATAGGTTCAAGAACTAAAGGTCACTTGAGAAGATATGGTTCTTAACGAAGATGTTCAAATGATTGGAGAGGCTTCAAGGAGTGAAAATAAATAAAAATATTTTTACCCATCACATAGTAGCATTTGACACGGACCTTTAATTGCACATCAAGAACAAAGTTCAGTGGCATAATATTCTGGCAGGGCTGCTTTACTGTATAAAATTCTTTGCTACATCGAACCTCGCATCGCGACATCACTGATAGCGTCTTGAGCAATACAGCGAGCGAAATCATGGCAATTTCCTAGGCTTGTGTAACTTACTGGGTGTTTTTTTACGCCGACGTGAAAAAAACAAAACAGAAAGATACAGCTCATATACGTTGAAACTCATGCTGGATATGCATCATATGAGCTACGTAGTTTCCAAAACCACTCAGCCACATGATGACAGCCACAGTACGCGAGTCTTTGCTGCGAAAGATCCGTCGAGAGCTATGCATGACATAATTCTCGACGCCCATGCTCGGGGTGCGCAGAGTAGAGAGTTACGTTCGACATCTCGAAAATGCACACCCCAAGCAAAGGTCAGATGATGTGCGGTTGGCTTGGAGAAGGAATCAGTTAAACTTACAGAACTTCGTCGTTATTTATTCAGACTAGGAGAAAAGGTGCTGAAGTCTTCGTAGGAATTGTAATAAATCAGCCATTGGATGACAAAATGGATTTATGTCGATCACAGCGGTGCGACAGGCTGGGCAGCGGAGTCCTGTTATTCGAAGAATAGCTTAAAACATTTACGGACCGCCCGCCAATACACGTCCCTCTTATAGTAGGGGCCGACCATTTCATGAAAACTAATTCTGATAGCGGAGCGAAGGCTATGCAGGCGTCTGACGCATTGTGCGTCACGAAATAGTGCCCATTTTGTCGAGAAACCCATCGTCGAGCTGAAGGGAAAGCCGAAAAAACAACGAGAAAAGCGGCGCCCGCGGAAGAAGCGCCCAAGGTCACGCCGCAAATCTCGAAAAAAAGGGAGAATTTTTAAGAACGCGTCAGTGTATCCCCCTATCGCGGCAAGCAAGCGCGCCAGACAGACGGAGGGAGAGAGAGGAGGCGGAGAGTGCGCACCGACGCTCCCCGTGCCTTGAGAGGGATGATGATGATGATGATTGTGGTTCGGTTTATTTTATTTATTTTATTTAGTTTTTTATTTTATTTCTTGTAATACAAGAAAAAGGATGCAGCGGCAAAAGGCGTTTCTCACGCCTGACAAAGGCCCCTGCACCTGTAGTTCGCCACAGACACACATTTTCCCTTCTTTCCTTTTTTTTGCAGATACAACACTCAACAACAAAACCCCGACATGTCATGTATCACATGCGCGCGGAATACAATAAAAAAAAAGCAACACGTTTATACATTTAACATAGTACGGATACACTTGTCTTGCACATGAGAACCAAAGCTCGATACATCCTATACCACAGTGGAACAACACACCTTCCGAACACTAGTGAACATGTCACAGCCCAATTCTACCTACTCTTTTTGCACAATATAGCTTAGTGATGGTAAGTTATTTCTTTTTTGATCAAAATTTCTTTAACTTGTTTTTTAAATGTCCCTAGCCTGTCGTCAAACCGCAAGACATTTTGCAATTCATTAACTAATCGCGTTGATTGGTATTGTAGCGTTTGTTTTCCATAATTTGTCCTGGTTCTTGGTAAACGCTGCAAGTTTCTTCTATCAGGATAACGTTGGTCCTTTTCTTTTTGTTTATACCACTTGTTTTTGTGTACCTCTTGAAGCAGTTTAAAATAATAGATTTGGTTTGCCTTTAACATTCATGTTTATAAAAGAGCACCGAAGTGCGCAAACGGTCTACTCTACCCTGGTAATTTTCATAGCAGCGAAGTATTTTCTTTTGTAGCATTATAAGTTTGTTATAATTTTTTGTTGTTGTCGTACCCCATACTAGTACGCCATAGCAAAGTCTTGAATAGAAGAGGGCATTGTACAAATTTTTCTTTAACCACTGAGGAATGAGGGATGCAATTCTGTACAGGCATCCTACCGTACCCGCAAGTTGCCTAACTAAATGATTAACGTGGACGTTCCACGATAAGTCTTCGCTGAACCATACCCCAAGAAATTTTTGATGTTTTTCACGTTTTATGGTGTTCCCATCAAAGCTTATCTTTATATCATATTTAACGAGTTTATTTATTGGGCGAAATATAATATATGTCGTCTTCTTGGCATTTAACTGTAGCTTGTTTTGTTTAAGCCAGTTTGAGAGTGACATCATATATTCATTTACATTTTTTCTAGTGTTTCTAAATTATTTGATGTAAAAAATACGTTTGTGTCGTCTGCATACATAATAAGCTGGGGCGAGGCGGGTATGCATACAATATCATTAACGTAAAGCAAAAAGAGCAAAGGACCCAATACAGAACCCTGCGGAACTCCTTGTGTCAACTTAAGCTGACTTGATGTAGCCGTTTTCATTTGTACTAGTTGGTACCGGTTATGTAAATAATTTTGTAAAAGCTTAAGGGTGATCCCACGTATGCCATACCGTGATAGTTTCCGTAATAATATGTCATAATGTATTGAATCAAAAGCTTTCTTTAAGTCCAAAAATAAACCAAGCGTAAATTTCTTATTTTCCATATTTGCAATTATTTGATCTTTAATGATAGTTAATGCTTGTTCAGTAGACTTATTTTTCTGAAAACCATACTGACATGTTGTGATGATGTCATACTTATTTAAAAAGGATACCAACCTGTCATGAATAATGCTTTCAAAAACCTTGGATAATGTCGGAAGTACTGAAACGGGCCTATAATTTGACATATTATTTATGCCACCTCCTTTATAAATTGGGGTTACCCTTGCAACTTTTAACTGTCCCGGAAACACTCCTGTTGTCAGCACAAGATTTATTATGTAAGCAAGCACCTCTGATATTAGCGGACATATCAACTTTAGTTCAGCTGCGGTGATTTCGTCTATACCTGGCGCCACATTGCTTTTGAGTTTATTTATTACGCTAGCTATCTCAGCACTGTCAGTAGGAAGCATAAAGATTGAATTCTGTATAGCTGTAGTTTCTTCGAAGCACGAGTCGTCTTCGCTTTCAGAACAGCCACTGTACGCGCCCGCATTGACGAAATGACGATTCATGGAATTGGCTAGGTTCTCGCCACGCAGCATCACGTTTCCCTCTTGCATTTCTGTGATATCACATCTTGCTTTTTTTCTGCCAGTAAGTGCATCCACTGTTTCCCAGACCTTCCTAGGGTTATCACATATGTTCTGAAACTTTTTCTGATAATATTCTCGTTTAGCCTTTTTTAAGTGTGACGTCAGTGCGTTGCGGTATTTTTTGTACTCTGCAAATGCTTCGGGTTTTCGTAGGCGTAAAAATTTTTTAAAGAGGCCATTTTTTATTTGAATACGTTTATAAAGCGAGCTGTCTATCCAAGGTTTCCGGCAATTTTTTCTCTTTCGAAAAGATACTTCTTTAGGAAATGCCTTGTTGTAACAGTGACGTAATGAATCCATAAACCCATTATAGGCATCTTCGGCATCTTTTATCTTATATATATCACTCCAATCTACTGCTTTGACGAGCTGAAAGAATAAGTTTTTACTTTCACTATTTATTTTGCGTCGGACGAAGGTTTCATTCTGTTCCTTTTGGTGCCTCAAACAAAAGGGTATGAAACAAAACACTGGCAAGTGATCGCTAAGATCACTTGACACGATACCGCTTATGGTCTCCGATGGATTCGAATTTGTAACGCATATATCGAGTAACGTTGCACTATCCTTGGTCACTCTGGTAGGGGAACATATATGATTTACACAACCAAATGCAGAAAGCAGCGTCTCAAAATGTGCGGCAGCGGTATCTTCTGCAGCGAGATTAATATTAATGTCCCCCATGATAATATAACTAGTGTTGTGAAGTAATGGGGAGGATAACAGCGAGTCTATAAATTCTAAAAAACGTGTTTTGTGCCCTTGAGGCGGCCTATAAACGACAATAGCTACCAGTTTATCAACCTTTATAGCCAGACATTCAAAATCTGCTGTTATTTCCGACAGTTCTAGTTTTTCATGGGCATATTTTTCTTTTAAATAAATTGCAACTCCACCTCCTTTCCTGTCCGCGCGGCATAGATGCTCAGATCGATAGCCAGGAAAACTTGGGACATTACTATCATCGGTTAACCACGTTTCAGAGAACATAAGCATATCAAAGTTTACCGCCGCGGTATCTAGAAAAATGCCTATGTCATCTATTTTACTTCTAATACTCCTGGCATTGACATGTAAAGCAGAAAACAAGCTCTTATTTCGTGGACAACACGATTTTAAATCAAGAACATTGTAGTACTCGTGAGTTTCACAGAAAACACTCATAGTGAACAGCAGAAAAACAAAACTGGTACACACAAGATAAACTCAATAATCTCAACACATTTTTTCTAGGTCATTTCGACAGGTGACATTAATCACAGCAGTAGTAAACGGCGCTAATTTCTGCAGCCCATGTAGGGAGCACGGCTAGGCGTCCGTGGGGGAAAAGGTGTGAAAGAGATAGAGAGGAGAGAAAGGCCGTAGTGGTGGGCTCCGGAAATTTAGATCACCTGGGGTTCTTTAACGTGCACTGACAACGCACAGTACACGGGCCTCTCTGGCATTTTCGCCTCCATCGAAAATGCGACCACCGCGGTCGGGATCGAACCCGCGTTTTTTTGGGTGGCAGCCGAGTACCGTAACCACTACACCACCGCGACGGACTCGAGAGGGAGAAAGACGCGCCGTCCATGTGGCGAAGGACCGAGAAAGGGCAAGAACGTTCCCAACTTTGCGCGTGCTTGTATCATGCGGGAAGAACAAACGAGAACAAACTATCACTCTCATGTAGCACTAGCGCTATCGTTATATCAGTACTCTCAGTGTACCACTGGGCGTACGGCAAGGGTGAAAGCAGTGCGCAGGGGGCAAGAGCGGGTAAGCTTTTGCTGTCTACTTAACCCTAGACTTTTCCTTCTTTTTCTTCCCCTCTTTCTTTCTGGTTTGTCGCTTTTCTTTTTATTCCTTTCTTCCATGTTATCTTCCTACATTTTACTTGGCGTGATCGCCTCCAAGTAGCAGGGCAGCAGTGATGGTCGAGAGGGGGCACGGACTTCAAGCGCGAGAGCCCTCGACTGTGTAGCGTGGAACCCAGTACACTGGGTTTCACGCTACACATTCGAGGAACCCAGTACCCTGGGTACCCCAATTGTCCTGATATATTCAATACAATTGGGCACTAGTGAGCGTATCAGGTACTCCAATTGTACCCGATACATTCACTAGTGCGCCCGCGCTCCACAGAAGTTAAAAACCAGCTCTCGGCAAACATAACCTCTGCTGCTTATTCAACGCCAGTTGGCAGCTGCATTTCTTCATCTGCAGGTGTGCATGTAGCTCTCGCCACTGCCGCTTCATTATGAAAGCGATTTCCCTAACAGACGGGACTCTTATCTGCCTCGTGCTTGCTCTTCTTTCAGAGTCGGCAGAAACGTGTATGCCAAAGCAGTGCAGTACTGAAAAGCTTTTGAACTGAACTAACATGCCTTGTCCTAGGCGCTGTCTGGCATATGGATGGCGCCGCATTACGCAACGTATGATTTATGACACGTCCACGGCTGAGCGTTACGAATATTTGAATATCTAGTGTACGGTACCGCTACGCATTTGGCTTCCTAGAAACCGCGCAGAATCGACATATTTCGGCATGCAACTGCAGAAACACTGCATCGAGATGACAATAATGAATGACTCGCTGCGATCGCATAACGACTATATACAGTGAGTCGTGTTGTTACGATCAAGGAAGCAGCTTCAATTCGGCGTCGCGGCGGCCGTATTTTCTATGGGGGCAAAGTGCATGAACATCCATGAACACCCCGCGCAAGATTAAAAAAAAAATGATTGTCATAATTTCCCTGCCATGGTGTATCGCATAAACCACCACGACGTATCGCACCATGGGGTATCGCATAAACGGTTATCCCGGCCCGAGGTATACATACGTCCGAGCACCCTCCGAGGAGTTGCTGTGCTTTTGACACGATCAGAGACTTCTTTCCCTGGGGGGGAGGGGGGGGGGATCCGCCAAAGCACATCGGGTGAAAGGGGGCAATCTGCGTTTGGCGTGCTTTCCTGGACTTCTTCAGGGAAAATGAAGGACCTGGCCGCCATTTGCCGGAGGAGACCTCGAGGACTACTCAACCTCGAGGAAGACGAGAACCCTGGTCCCCCTCCCCAACCCCCATAGAGCGCACATTCTTTTGTCTCGTGGTTTAACCTATCAAATGCAGAAATCAAGGCGTTTAATGAAAACTTTTTTATGTTTAGCACGTTTCCTTTAATAAAGTATTTCTGCTTACGTGAATGTCTTGCTACGCTATATGACCAGTGTTTGATTTTGTTTCAACTAGCTAGTATTGCTGCAGTAGTACGGTGTTATTATTCTGTATAATTATTTATATTTATTACTCATGCTTAGCGGTATTTTATTGTATGTAGCACTTTTTTTGTGTTGAATGTCGCACTGTAGTAGTATTGTATGTAGTATTGTAATGCAGTATTGTATATGGCATTGTATTGTATTGTACGTAGCATTTTTTTTTTTGTTGATTTGCTCGCCACTGCACCTGGCTGCTTGCTGTTACTGCCTTGTATAGTTTGGCCGTTGGGTCCCGTCAAGCTACTTATGTAGCTTTTAACCCAACGCAACCATCCAGCATGTATACTGGAAAATAAAATTGAATTGAATTGAACAGAAGCTCGGTGAATTGCACATAATATGAATACCAGCGGTGCCCGGGACAGAAGGCAAAATTTGAATTTTGTTGTTCTCGGTGTTGTACTGTTATGGAACAAAGGTGCATCGCTCGGAATAAACATTTTTTTACTATTTGCTCATGCATTTTCATTGCCTTTGATATTTACGGTTCCTTAACTTCTAATGCTACGCGGAGAGAAAAATCATTAAGGAAATTAATAATTAAATAATGGAAACCTTGCTATAGAAGGAGTTTTGGGGCCCGTGTTTGTAAATGGTCAAGCAAACTTCAGCCCCCAAAACCTATAGCTACGCTTGCCATTGGAACTGACAGTGTGGAACGAAGAAATTAGGTAGTAATTTTGTATGGCCTTCATAGAGGGAGAAAACGTGGCAACGACCATGTCTAAGCAAATGATTGATTCCATTTTTCATATTAGTGATTCATAATACAAGAGGCCAACGCACTTCCAGAGGAGCAGTCGTAGCATTCTTGTCGTTCTTGACAATATTTGTAGCGTGTAATTTGAATGCCCTGAAAGATTACAGGCAGATCAGTTTAGTGCTAGTTGACTAAAAAGTATTCCTTGAGGCAAACATTAATAGAATTCGTGGCACCTAGTACTTCTGTAACTATAATGACCTAGCGTGGTCC
Organism: Hyalomma asiaticum; assembly: GCA_013339685.2. Lineage (NCBI taxonomy): Eukaryota > Metazoa > Arthropoda > Arachnida > Ixodida > Ixodidae > Hyalomma > Hyalomma asiaticum. The sequence continues at coordinate 98,697,946 of CM023484.1, read as the reverse complement.
CCGAAAGGCTATTAAAACAAATTATACTCACAAAATGGATGAGGTGATAGAGAAATGTGGGAAATATAAGAAACTTCTATTTATAATCTTTATATACAACGAAAAAGTATTTCACTTGGTCGCAACCCCAGCAGTCATGCAGAAATTGCGGAATCAGGGGGTAGAAGAGGGTCACGTAATACGAGACCACAATAGCTCAACAACCACCATAGTACCAGTAAAGAGAGCAGTAAAAATGCCACTAAAGAAGCGTTTAAGGAAAGGAGATGCAATTCATCCAATGCTATTCACAGCATGTTTACAAAGGGCATTCAGAATGTTGGGTTGGGTACAGGCGGGTAAACGTTAATGGAGAATACCATAGTAACCGCAGCTGTGCTGAGTAATTCGGGGAACGAAATGCAAGGCATGGTTACTAAACCGGAGAAGCAGGTAGAATGTTGGGTGCTACAGCTAATATTCAGAAAACTAAGGTATTGTTCAACAGCCTCGGAAAAGAAAACAGATAGAGATATAATGGAGGCGGCAAGCGAATATATCTATTTAGGTCATGTTGTGACGACTGTTCCGAACCATTAGGATAAGATAATTGAAACAAGGACGGCGTGGAGTGAATTCGGCAGGCATTCTCAGGCAGTGAATGCCAGCCTGCCATTTTCCATCAAGAGGAAAGTGTATTACAGCTGCAGGTTCCAGGTCCCCACCTAAGGGACGCAAACATGGAGGCTCATGTGAAGGGTTCAACTTCAAGACGACACAGCGAGAAGTGCAACGTAAGATCATAGGTGTCATAATGACTTCAAGACGCGAAAAATGTACACAGACGAAACACAAAAACGACGAGGACATGCGCCTACTACCAACCGAATTTATTAGAGCATAGAGATGGGGAATTTATAGGCAGCCATCTCCACGTGACACCAAAGCAAGGACGAATTATTTCAGAAGCAGTGCTTATGCGGCTAGAGCTGACACAAAACGACAGGGCGAAGGCAAGCTAAAACGCTGACTGAGCTCCCACATTCATAGAAATGTGTCATAGCCCGCGTCCGACGCAACGGAGAGCAGAACTGAGCTATGCGTGCCCGAATAAACCAAAACCAGGTCGATAACAGACAGCAGTATCAGCAGAGCTCGGAGTGAAACAACCTAGTGTTATAACAGAAGGCAAAATGCTTTGATATTTTTGTTTATCTTGTTGTGCTTAGCAAAATGGGGGGGAGGGGGTGAATGAAACGTTAAGACGGGAATGAGGCACATGCCGTGTCAAATTACGATAAGAGTTCTAAGAACAATAAGACCGGAATGTGAAGAGCCCTCGGGGAAAGAAAAGATACAGCGAAGCCGCACATTAAATAGAGCTAAGAATTAAAAACCATGATTGACATAAAAATGACTAGTAAACATGTAAACGGTACAGCAGATTCTGCGTTACAAGTGGCCATTTAAATGGCCATTTGTAAAGTGAAGCTCGCGTTTAGCGACGACAGCAGAAGTAGCTCCTCATGCTCAGAAGACAGTGACTACGACGTGGTGTACATAGCGCCGTACGTGTGACGTCGCGCCGCTGTCCACCGTTTGGTTCTCCTCGCTGCCCGAATAGGTCTGGCGTAGACTGGTATTTGCCGGTATCGCCGGTATGGCGTGGAATATATTGGCAGAAACGAACTGCGCGAAATAAACACGGACAAGGAAGACACACGCACACGCACACACGCACTGCGCTTATGCGTATGTCTTCCTTGTCCTTGTTTATTTCGCGAAGTTCGTTTCTGTCATGGATTACAAACTCGCCCAGCGTTCAACCCTTCTAAATAGAATATATTGAATGCGTTTTTTTTTTTGCGAAACGAAATATTATCCACCTGAGTGAAGTTATGTTTGAAGTGGAAAGCAGCAGCTATTTTCAAACCAGTAGACAGAAAGGAAGCCGCGGTACGAAAGGTAAACAGCTGCACTGGCCGTTTGATCAATGCAGCTGGCTTCATTTCCATCGTTGCGCGCCACACAGACGTTTCAGGAAAGGCGATTGGATGCGTTAACACATGACATGCGAGTACAAACGCTTGTCATGTGGGCAAAAGTTAGCGCATTGTGGCGAGCTCGCGGTTTGTCACGAACGACGACGCGATGGCAACGGCGTCCCCCTAGCTAGGCCTACCCTCGGAGTTGTCGTTGACGTAGAACTGTTTAGATATGTTTGTCTCTCGCGAAGACATAGCTTTATCGAGAGCGTTGTTCAATGCTGGTATAGAGCGGGGAAGTGAAAAAAACTCTTTCTTCTCTACTTGAAGATGAGGACACGAACTCTTACGAGCGCGTATGCCGAGGAGCAAAATGTGGTCTAGCCTACGTCCCTATGTGCTCATCATTCTTCTCCCCATTCATCGTACGCTGCATGCCAGAGCTTACAGCACCGCACGCAAAATCGCACCGTGTATTCAGCGCTAGGTGCCTTCTCTGAGCTATGAAGCTTGCGCACAGAATGCGTGAATTGAACTTAAGAATCTCTGCGACTGCCGCAGTCAAAATGTGCCCAGGGAAGGTGTCTTTGGTTGACACGGAAACGTGCAGAGCGGAAGGCGGGTTTGTGGGACGTGTTCATTGACTTCCTGTATACTCCATCGAGGAGCATTGTCGCTTTCCGCTCGCAAATTCGGATTCGTGAAATTCGAGCGCTCCTTCCAGGATTGCTATGGCTGCTCCAGATCCGCCAGTGAAAAACGCCATGACAGTGGTCGACCTTGCACAGCCATTTTCCCTGTTATGTGGCGTATGTGGTATCCAGTCGTGTAGCGTCGTGCTGTGTCACAAGAACGCAAGAGTCAGTCGGTGTAAGGAGCTTAAGCCATGAACGATGAGACTATCGAAGCGTGTACTGCCAGCCTGCATTAAGATAAAAATGTACTGCTTCGCTCGACCTTTCCCGGATGGCGGTGCCACCGTTGCGGATCAATAATGCAATGAAAAGGAGCCGATGTTAATTGAAGCGTAATTTTGCTCGTCTAACACATTTTCTCTAAGCAGACATCATCATCATAGCCTGTCTACGCCCACTGCAGAGCAGAGGCCTCTCCCATAGATCTCCAATTACCCCTGTCCTGTGCTAACTGCGCCCAATTTATTCCCGCAAATGTCTTGATATCATCGGCCCAAATAACTTTCTGGCGCCACCTAGCTGCGGTTCCGGGAAATTCTCCGGTTCTGGACAATTCATCAGCGGATGAAAAAAAGAATATCCGAGCTTTGATCGAATTGTAGAAGGAGGCTTGGGGCGCAGCTGGATCCCCGCGAACATAGCCGGTAACGCACTCCCTCATCACAGCCAGACTGGCTACCCTGGTGCAGTAATGGCCATAACCTGCCATGAATACGCCATTTAAGCAGACATCAGTCAAATCCATATTGTAAAGCAGTATAAGGAATATATGAGGCTGATTTGTTCCGCAGTTCTCACGTGTTTCGGTTCATTTACGTGGGAGGTGGGGCGCCCAGCTCCTATCGCCACATCTTTAGTTGTGGGTTCGGATCGCAGCGATGGCGGTAGTTTTTCGCGGCCTGTGTGCATTGTTTTACTTGTGTAACGGGAAGTATACGTCAGTAAAATCTTCGAGGACCCGGGCAAAGAACACTTGCGTGTTAAAATGCCTACACTCTAAACACGGTAGCCTTTAGTTTATTTTATAGGTACACTAAGATGTGAAAACATGATCCTCTAGTAAAGGTTGCAGTGCTTTAACCTTTCGTAAATGACCATATTTTCACCTTTTCGTGTACCTATAAAATAAACTAAAGCTTATCGTGTTCAGAGTGTAGGCCTGATAGTGTAGCAATCGCAGCAAAAGGCAAAACGCGTGCAGTCTCCGATATAGTCTGCGAGAAGCGTTCGTTGTTCCAGCACTCAGACGGAGCACACGCCGAAGGAAACCATACGTTTACTGTTTCTCTCGAAAGCTCGTTCTTCACTTCTCACCCAGTAAAACACTTTTATTTCCGTAAATACATATCGGGAATTTTTTTCAGACACACATATTTGTTTTAACCGATGCAAAGGGTGAAAAATAGTTAATTACTTCGTGGCGCCATATATAGCACAGTCATCGGACCATATACACTGGGGGTAAAATTTGTCTTTGCTTTCCTTCAACTTAGCAAGTACGCAAGCATTGTGCTTCAGTTATTGCATGCCGAAGACAAAAGTGAATATTAATTGGAAATATTTTATCATTTTTGTTCAAAGCTCAGAAAGCGATTGTCACGAGTCTCAAGAACAAAATCCATCCGAAGCAAATCCAAAGCCCGTGCTTTTTACCATTTCTATGGTGGTTGAAGCGCCGCTCCACGAGTAGCCATAAAAACTAACGCCAGAGTACCTTCTGGTGTGTAACAGTAAGAAACCCCATCGACGTGGCTGCTTTTTATATTTTTTAGCGGTATTTATTGTTGCAGTGTGTGTCACACCTTCTTTCAAAAGAGTTATAGTAGTCATGTGCAGTGCTTCATTATGTGCTGTAGTGCGTGACAATGCGATATAAATAGTGTGTGCAGTTTCGCACTGTCTACATCGTGACGAAGGCCGGCCCGCCGGCCGAAACGTTAATAAACCAAGAATTTCGAACGTGTGTCCCTAGTGAACTCAGAGGCTGAACCATACCTGGTATTAGTTTCTTAATGCGAATATTCATTGGCCATGTCGAGTTCCACATGTGCATGCAACTTAAGTTGCTTAACTTTGCCTTAGTTCGAATATCTTGCCAGACAAAACAATCATCGTCAGAAAGCCCTGTCTCACGAGGAACATTATTACTGAATCACTTTAAAAATAAGTGACTATAACATGATAAATTACAATGCAGACTTTCGAAATCGACGAATTAACACTAAGTCTTCGGTGTTCATGCGTCATTTAACGTCAATATTCATAAAAATAATTAGGTAACCACTCATAACCGTTAATAAAGCAACATAGATCATCAGTTAATGCAATCGTAAAGAGGGCAGAATCGCAAGAGCTGAGTCAGCCAGCACCAACACCAAATGCACGTGTGCCGGAAAAGCAGCTGCCTGGTTGGATGCTGTGTCTGAGCAGCAGAGGAATGTTGTATAGCAGCTGCTTCACGATTTGTAATGTTCAACAAGAACTTTTACTACGCAAGCGACCAAAGATAAGTGTGAGTCACCTCATTCTATGGGGAAATAGGCTTGAAATTTATTATATGAACGATATATCAGTTGATGACTCTGCAAAGGATATATTGAAGAACAGTCCAGCAAAGACGATAGCCTAACAGACTCGAAGTTTCGCCAGGCTCGAGACATTTTGTTAGAAGACCAGATGTTCTTGTTAACCCTTTGTAGAGGCAAAAAAAAAAAGTCTTAAATGCGGTACGTCACCAATTAAAGTGCGATTGATGCCCGCGAGTGAAAAGTTAAAGAGAAATGATGCGTTTTTTTTTTTCTTCGCAACCTACATGTGTGTCACAGAAGCCTCATCATCCCTATCTGCAAATGATTGCGGTCGTTGTGGGAGTAACAGAAGACAAGAGATTTCCACAACGTCAGCATGACGCACAGGGCCGAAAATTTCATAGTGTGAATGATTTTGAAAGATTTTCACAGGGTGACGTTTTTAACCGCAACCAAAGTGAAATTTTACGGGCAAAATCTATAAGGAGCATTATGTAAGTTTATCGTACCTGACAACGGAAATAAGGATTCAAACACGAAACACGGGAAGTGGTGTAGTAATGAAGAGTATATTGTTGATTGTTTTGTTTGTCTGCTTATTTCCATATCCTTTTTTAATAGTTTTGCTTAGAGGCTATAGCTCGTCTTGCTTTGTGACTGTCTTTCGTTCATAGCGTAGTGTTGGAGCTATCCCCATCAAGTATTACGCAGACAATTAAAATAACAACCACACAGAGCGAGGACGGGAGAAGACCTACCGCGGCATTGTTTTTCCATAACGTCTTATATAACCTATTGCAAGTGAAACCTCTATGCATTTCTAGTCGTAATAATTTATACATAAAACACGAATGAGCATTTTAAGTTGATACAACCCTTAGCAATGTGTTTGGCTTACTTTCAATGTTTTTTGATGATAGGGCGGAAAAAAGGACGCAGCAGTCCCGTGAGCTTTCGTAGATAGATCACACGGTCTCGTTATTGTTGTACCAAACCCTGACTGTGCGCCTACGAAGCTGAGCTGCTTTCTACACGTTTCCCATGTTCCATACATGTCTGCTGTCGAGCCTTGATGCTCTAAAGTGACACGGGCTCAAGCATGTCGGCACGAATTGGCATGATAAGTAACGGTAGTTCGTTCTCTGCGATGGAGCGTTTGCTAGCGTAAGGGTGGCCTTAATAAGTATGATTGAGCAGATTTTGCGGAACAGGCCCTGCTAGTTAAGGATAGCTGAACGACTATCAAGACTACAGTTAAATACTGGCGTGCACGCTTTACACATGCGCCAGTTTTGGCATTTGGTGGAACGGCTAACCAACCCAGTCGACGTCGCTTGCTTAAATGACTTAAGAAGCCCTGTTTCGATATAGCCATTGAAAAATGAGAATTCACAATGTGTGCGCGAAATTAAAAGCATGGCGATGACTACTGATTCTAAGATACGAGTCTATGTGGTAATATCATTGAAACAGGATTAAAGCATAGAGAGAAAAATGTGCCAGCCAGCTGAAACAGGGATACGCATCAGAAATTAAAAAAAAAAGAATATTCTTTGAAAGGCAAAATGCTTTTGTTCGCCGGCAGCCTAAGCATCCTACGTTGCCCAAGACGTCAACACCGCGGTCATGGTACATGCCTTATAGCAAGCACGTAGCGAAACAGTTGCGTCACTCCAACAGCCGTATGTTGCTGTCTACTGCGCAAGCGGTGAAGCGGCAGCAAGCCACCTGCGCCTTCACGGAGGGGAACACACCATTGGCTGCTTCTGGAGTCATGCACCGCCGATTGACGTATCGCTGCTCTTATTTGCTGGAATTTCGCTGCCATTTGCTGATAATTACAGCAGGGTTACTAACGATTTCGCTTTAGAAAACGTTTCATTTTATTTTCTTCGCAGTTAATGCCACGTGGTTTCCTCGAGACGCAGGATAAAAGACTGCCGAAAGTACTTCGCAGCACATATCATCACTTGATCTACCATCGAGGTGAGTCTCTAATCTTTCATCTTCGTAGTATTCAATATTCTCTCTGTGTTCTTACAATGCCAACGTTAAGTATGGAAAATATATTTAGCGCTGTATTCAATGCTGACCAAGTTTACTTCCCCTGTGTCTCGTTCACCATTCACATGGCTTCACCACGCTTTTATTATATCTTATTTCGAGTAAGAGCTGAAATAATTGCATGGTGTTTCTTTGAGGTCGCTATCTTCGCGTAGATAAAGGACGTCTCCGTCACATGCTTCAATACAAAGCATTGAAAGGGTAAACCAGCTTATGCGGTAAGCTGAGTACTAGGAAAAGCTTCCACTTCAACAAAATGGGCAGACGCACACAGATAATCTTTGAAAAAGAGGATATGAAAAAGCTTTTATTTCTTTTCACGTCTTGTATTGCGCATTGTGCTTCAGTATCGAAATTTCTGTTTCCTGTGAACGGCACAGCGCCTTGAGGAGTGAACGTGTCCATTCATTCTTCCAAAGTCTTCAACTCTCCTCTATTGAGCCGCCTAGTTATCTCTCGCTTGATCGATCACTTCCCTCCAAATTTTCTTCTTGTTTTTTGTTTTGTATATACGTAACTGCTCTGAAAAGTTGGCATCACATGAGGGAGTTTTACGAGAAAATCACAAGGCAGTTTTATTTCATAATGGAAATTACGCTTAATTAATAAATCTAACATAATCCCATCAGGTTTCGGGACATGTACAGGATCCTTAGCCTCACCGCCTCAGACGCAGTGGTCGAGTGAAATACGCAGCATATATCACTCACTGAACGGGTGTACGGAGGTCATATATGGGCCTCTGGCGTAGTCAGAGGATTTATGTTCATTAAATATGTTATGTACAGGGTGCCCCGCGTTGTAAAAGCGCTACGTCCGCTGCGTCGTGAGCAGGGACTGTTAAAAGGCTCTAGAAGACCACCTAATAGACCTTGACCTGGTCAGTCAGCTTATATTTCACCCTTGCTACTTGCTGCTTGACTGTATGTCCTTTTATGGAATTCTCTCATCGGCTATGTAAAGTTATGATTAATGTTCGAGGCGTGTCGAAGTAACACTTCCAACCACGCCCCATTTCCCACGGCTTTTTGAGAAAAGGACGAACGCCCCTCCAGACAATACCATTGAAGCCTTGGGGAGAATGCCGCCTCCTCAGATTGGTCGAAATGAGGCTTTGTCTTTCACTTTTCCATCAGGTTCGCTTGAACGAGTAAAAGAAGAATGAGACCTCTTGTTCTCCTTCCTGCCCTGGCCTTGTTGATGCTGCTGCCGTCAGGTAAGAAGCGTTATCTGAGCTGCAGTTTCATCAGCGAAGCTTTTCTGCATCTGTCCGCCTGCAGTAGGCTGTTCATTCGGACTCGAGAATATTCAATGCCGAAGGCATGAGATGCGTTCCGTTTGATGTAGTCGTGCCACTTTTGACGTCACAGCGTTCTAGACGATAGCATACACAAATGCGAGGTACGGAAAAGGAATTTCAACGTGCATTGCGCAGCCTCCTGAGATTCACTGCCTGTCACTCGAATATCGGAGACGACGCATTAAGTCTCACCCTCTGGCGGCCTCAAGCTGATATATAGCTGCCCACTAGGTAGAGAGTTCCAGATTAGCTCCACGTGATGAAGGCCTATGCTGAATCCGCGATTTACTAAAATTTTCATTTTATCTGTATAACCCCCTGAAGGTACCGCTCTCTGCAAGACACCACACTTATTGTGATTGACTATTGCTTTTTAGCTAGCACAATGAGAATTAGGGAGATTGAAATGATAGCATGATTCTCTGATGGACGAACTGTATCTTAACCAAGCGAGGAGCTTTACTTAATCTGAACAGAATGGGAGCTTCTTATGGTCACAATGATAAATACAGTACATATGAGCTATGTACAAGCTCCTCCCTTAATGTGGAAGAAAGAATCAAAGATGCCTTTATTTTATGAAAGCATAAACAGCCAAAAATATAAAGCCAGTAAAAACCCTGCTAATACATAACAACTAAACTTGTTTAAGAGTGTGGAACCGAAATTACCCAATACGATGGAAAGAAAATTCACAGCATATCCACGGGGTGAATGATGATGAGTGGGCGAAGCTCCGGAGTGAACCACCGATAAACCGTTAATCTTCCGTGTAATTCGCCCAGTCGATCATCATGTAAAGACGTCAGAAACACTCTATTCGAACGCTGGGATCTGGCGTTTAAGGTGACGCTAGCACAAACGCGTTACAAACATGCAGTACACTCTAGTAAGGGGGGAGAGGCCACAGCGTCTTACGCAGCCCCTTACACAGGCCGGAACGCGCACCGCGTTTGCCGACGCCATCACATGACTGCTGAAAGAGTATAAGGCGGAGAGGCCACAGCGTCTTACACCAGCTTCTTACACGCGCCGTAACGCGCTAGCACAAACCCATCATCATCGTTAGAAACGGACAGTCTTTCGCTCTCTCTCTCTCTCTCTCTTTCTGTCTCACACAAGACAGCAGATGGAAGAGTGAGAGAGCTCGCGCGCCACCTGACATTCCTGAAGGCAACTCGGAGGTAAACAATGGCTGCTAATGGGAATGAGAGACAGAAGAAGTCGGCTTTTAGCTAACACTTACACTTCTACTTCTACTAACGTTTCCTACTGGAACATGCCAATGGCTGCTAATGGGAAATGAGAGACAGAAGAATTCGGCTTTTAGTTAACGCGCACGCTGCGAATTTTTTATTGTTCAACAACGCACAGGAGAAATCACCCACCGGCACCACCTTGGAGGTCAAAGCGTAAGACTGGTTACGCACTACGACTACGACTACGACCAGGGACGAACGGGTGCCGCTTTAAGGAGCTTCGCCCCTAAAAGAATATCTCAATAAAAGCACATGCGGAATATTGCTTGAGACTAGCGTAGCGACTTCTCTCACGCATGGATATTCTTGGGAAAGCAAGGCAGTGACCCTCTCCAAAAGCCAACTGGTTTCCCTGACCAAATTAAGATAGCAGCACGCTGGACACTTTTCTTGTTTTTCTTTACTTAGCTGCTGTGCGCTGTGACGGCTCGGCTGCGTGGCCATCACGTGGTGGTTTTGGTGAGGTGTTGGCGCTTCTTTCCAGGTTTATCGCGAACATGTTTGCCCATGCTGGTTCTCTGCATAAACGTTTGGTGCTGCTCCAGTAAACCTGTTGGAAAACGAGCGCCTGTTTCTTGGGAGTGATTCTCGTACACATCTTTTTAGTGCTCAGTGATTTCCGTGTGAATTATGAACCAACTAGCGCAAGAACACGTTCTCCTAAAAGAGCGCGCGGCCTCTAGACGTTGGTGCCCGAACCAAATAAACGCTTCCATTAACAGAAGAAACACGGGAAGAAGCCTCAGTGCAAGCGGTGGATGCGTAGCATAGCGATTAAAACACTCAGTCGTGGGTGGTGGGGCACCTGATTCGAACTTCAGCACCAGAAAACGAATTTCATTCCTTGCCCTTCCTTCCTTCCTTCCTTCCTCCCTCCGTTCTTTCGCACTTTATTCGGCAAAAAATCCACGCCAGTCATGTGGTACACACATGTTCGCACCTCGGAAACGTGGTTGGGCTGTCTAGTGGTTTCCGAGCTCGGCTGCCCTGGCCGGAAGAAAGCTTGACTCATTTTTCCCTTCCTTTCCTTGTTTCTCGGGTAGAAAATCTGAGAGATATGCGAGGTGAGCCTGCCCCTAGATTTAAAGCGCGCGCGCCTACACCTGATGAATCCAAAGCGAAATCACGTGGCCTGAGGGCTCAGCCGATCAACCAAGCAATATCACGCAGACTGCCAGACTGCAATTGAGATAATGACGCAGGGTCCACTAAGGCTGCTTTCCTGTATTGAATATAGTATAGCGGGAGTGTGGGCACTTTCCAGACTCCGTGGGTTTAAGCAAGCAGGCATCGGATGTCCATTCGGATGAATGTGAAGGTTGCGGTGATAGGGTGTATTTCAGCCACATACTCTGGGCATGCCCTATGGCCCCCTTGAGGGGCAAATTCGCGGGCAGGAGAGGGTGGGCGGCCACGCTTCTGAGCTCCGACCAGAAAACTTAATTGCAAATTACAGAGCAGGCCGAAGGCGCCGCCGGGGCCCACGGGGTCCTATGCGTAGCCTAGGATGGGGCCAACCTCTCCTACGAGGGAGAAGGGGGCCTTACCGCATATATGCAAATAAACGCTTTGTTCTCTCTCTCTCTCTCTCTCTCTCTCTCTCTCTCCATGACTCCAGACAACTAAAAACATTATGAACGATAAATCAACTTTTAGAATTGTAAAGCAGAACCAAACCGCCGGTAATAAATGAGGAAGGAACTTCTTTATAAGATAAATGGGTGGCTTTCGTTGGTGACACGGTCTAACATGCAACTAAGAAACGTGATCTAAAATATGTATGCAAATGCAATTGTAACAGATGAACTGATGAAAACAGTGGCATGAGTAAATACAACGACATGGTCTTCTTTCTTGTGCACGGCACATGCAGAGCATTTGATGTTTGCTAAATTTTGCGCAGATGAAAGTGTTAGGGAACATCTTAGAACGTCCACATTCAGGGTCCTGTAGATCGCGCAGATGAGTGCCTTATTTATATATATATTTTAAGCGAGTACTTCAGTTTTTATGCGGTTTGCAATTTGCTGCACGAATCTTCATTTGAACAGTTGTCCTGAACGAAATATTATTCTACCACATGGAAGAACGTTGCACGTTTGTTAAAAATGAGTAGTAGAACGAAGTTTACCCTTTTCACGTCAGGTTGGCCAAACCTGGTAGTTCTACACAGAACTTGTTTATTTGAACAGTTGTAGAGATTTCATGCATCTTTCGGAAGTAATTAAGCCCCGACTAATTTGTTCATTGGTATTTTACCACTGGACCATTCTTTCTTCACTTCTTTCCTCGTTATATTTCAGGCAACGCTCAAGGAGGTGCACAGTCTGGGCCACGTCCCGAGGGTGATGGGCAATTTGGTAAGCCAGAAGGTCGCGCCCATGAAAATACAGCTGGATCGGGCACCCTAGAACCCGGAGAAACAAGCGCCGATTTTGAAAGTAACGTTTCCAGAGGTGATGAAAAATCGCAGCCGGAGAGCCCCGTTTCCAAGCCAGTGTCGAAGTCATGGTGAAATATTAAAGTTGTTGTGTCTGCAAAAGTTCCATCTTGTTAACTTGATGCTACAATTTCTCTTCGTAACAAGTCTAAACGTATTCGTCAGAGGGGTTAATGTTTGTAATGGTGGGTTGGCCTACTGTCGCATTTCCCTGAACTATGGAGTGCCAGGTGTCACGCTGACCAGAAAATAAACTTGCGGCATTGGTTGAAAACCACGATGTCCTTTTATTTGCGCTCGTATTGCTGTCTACAAGAATTCTATACATAGTGAAGGTTGTTTTGGAGCGCTCTATCCCATATACCCTTACGAAAGGATGCATACTACAGCGGTGCTTCAATATAGCCAAAGTATTTTACAGCTGAAGTCGTAGTCACAGATACAGCTTTAAGCTGCTACACAGTGATGGGCGCAGCACTGAAAAAGATGTGATGTACCCTGAAGGGGCCCTACAACACTTCTCCAAGTATTCCTCGACTGACATCGCTTAAATCGCTTGCCAAAAAAGCTTTTCGTAGACGGGTGACGGTTGAGTTTGGACGAGGCTATTTTGGGCTCAGTAAGGTTGTTGCGCTCCCTCCCTCCCTCCCTCCCTCCCTCCTACCTCCCTCACTCACTCACTCACTCACTCACTCACTCACTCACTCACTCACTCACTCACTCACTCACTCACTCACTCACTCGCTTCTTCGGCAGCGGTCCTCACCTTACAAAGAGGCGCCATCAGGTCTATCGAAGAGCCAAGTCAGGTTGCTGCCGGGCCGCGAACGTCGCCTGCCACGAGATGCATGGCACGAGAAAACAAAACTGCTTCTCGAGGTAGAGCTTCGTAATATCGATGACGGAAATGTTGTACAGGATTGTTTCATAATGATTATGTTGATGATGCCTCTGTAATGGTGTCAGAGCTACTAACCATGCAGCCCTGTGTTCTTTCAAACGATTCCGACGTGCAGTGGCGTATTATTATTCTCCTACGTAACTTTATGTTCGTTAATTCGATTCGTCGGCGGACGTTGATCTGTTTAGGTCTTTTAGCGAAATAATTTTCAAGCACAGGCCTGGCTCAGTGGTAGAATGCTCGACTCCCGCGCAGAGGGTGTGGGTTCGAATCCACCCAGATGACGTGGTTTGAATCCTCCTCGGTGCTGGTTATTTGATGTAAAGTTAGTGCGATAGCGGTTACGGACACCGGCGGCGGTGGACAACTACGGCGCAAAAACGGCCCTTGTTGTGGTCTCATAACAGCTTACTCTGTAAAACGTGTGCCAATAAGAGTGTTTCTCTTTGCGAGCAAACGGACCTTATTTTTGAAACCCTCGCAATAGCGGGGGTGGAATGCATAAAATCGCGACATGGCTACGAGGAACGGTGTAATGGAGAGCGCCGTAAAACTTAACTTTGTAGGGGAGATGATAGAGCACCTAGCTGACATCGCCCTGTGGACAGGCCTGTATACCATTTCGCCTCCATGGAACTGCAACCGCTGCAACCTGTATCGAGCCCGCGCACGTCCTTAGAGTCGGTAGCCAGGCACCTGTAAACACAGTACCCGCAGCAAATGCATCGTGGATAACTTTTGGCAAAGAGAGGAATGTAGAAGCTCCTATAACGGACTTTCCGAAATCTAGGAACAGGTTGTCAGTGCAAATGTGACTTACGTTTTAACAGCCCACCTCTTTAAGCCAGAGCAACGTTGTTTGGCGCACACGAAAGCTATCATAATCCGGAACTAAGTGAATGCGCACTTCTACGAAACACCCAACGTGCGGCACTTGCGCGCGCACTGCTTTCCTCATTTGTGCTCGTGCCTGCAGCCCACTGATACATCCCCAAGGTGGAGGCGTTTCATCGATCTTCTTCTATTGCACTCGCGCCCTCACACCACTATTACAGGAAGGCAAAAATGCAGCTCTGCCTAGATTCGACAACCCGCGGTGCCTATGCCTGCCTCCAGGAGTCTCACCACGGCTGCGGAAGTGACCTCAACACGACGATCCCCGTAATAAGGGCTCCGCGTCGCTGTCGCGGCGACAGAATGCCCCGCACCGCCGCCGTGAAAGCGGGGCGGCTCAAGAAGGCCGTCCATCACGAATAAAAACAAGCGCCGCGCACTAAAGCTGCTTCGCTGTTAGTCGAGAGCGTGTCACGCGACTTGGGATCTACCCTAGCATCGCGACGCTGAAGCGGCGGCTAATCGTCAGCGATGGACACACCCGGAGTTAGAGTGCCTGAATTTGACGAAAAGCTTTTGAATATGCACAGATGTCGCCAGAACGATCCAGGCCTGCGAGTAGCATCACAGGACGATTACGAAGGGAATGAGTGGCAATGAAAAAAAACAAAAGCTGCCCATATACTTTAACGTTTGAGTGTGCTTGCCGGTTGCTGGCGATGCTGCGCAAAACACCGCGAAATCTTATCCCTACCAAGATAGAGGTAGGTGGTACCGTGAGCTTCGCTGTTTGCACAGTTTTAGTACCTCGGAGTAAATCAGACAGAGTGAAGCAACCCCGTAATTTTTCTGTTCGTGTAAAATACTATATCAAGAATTGTGGAAATATCTACTAATAAAAATACATGAAAAGTTGTAAAAATACTGTGCATTCTGTGCGTTACATATTTGTTCAAGAGTAGGAGATGACGGAGGACCGAAAATAATACAATATTGCCTTCGTTCCACGGATATGTTGGCATTCGTTTCTTGTGCAATTACAGCAGTTTCACGTGTCTAAACGACACCTTGATGCGGTACGCCACGGAGGCTTACGCGATATACCACGATAAAAGATCCACGCGTATCCACGGAGTGAATGATGATGAGCGGGCGAAGCTCCGGATGTTCATCGGTAAAAACCGTGTATCTTCCGTGAATCTTGCCTAGTACATCCTCAAAGACGTGACAAACACTGTGTGTCGCCATCTAGCGCACTCCTATCACACTAGAGCACGCAGGGAGCGCCTCCGCGCCATCTATCTATCAATTCACGTAATAGCTAAGCAGCACCGCAGCGCTCGGACGGATGTACGGACGGACAGACAAACAGACAGACAGAGAGACAGACGGACGGACGGACGGACAGACGGACAGACGGACCGACAGACAGACAGACTCCCATGCTACGCGTTCCCATACATCTGAATGAAGCGAGCACCGCGGCGCCATCACGCCATCTAGTGAGCACTTCATAAAACTACAAGTGGCTACATACATACTACTACTACAGAGGAAGGAGCGACCCACACCCTAAGGAGCTTCGCCCCTAAAAAAGCTTTCACGGTGAAGGGTTTTAAGCGCGGAGCACTTTTGAGGCAGGGGCTGTCGTCCCTCATTGAGGGTAACGCATGCCCAAACGGAACTCTATGTAAGGCATACACAGGAGAAAAATAAATGTGGATCCAGAATAACGACATTTCAAGGAAACGCAATTACTCTAATCAAATAAAAGTCACAGATTAAGACTAACTAATCGCAGAAAAAATGAGTTCACATCAAGCAAAAATACTTCGAGAACGCAGATGATAAACGCGAAAGAAACACAAGGGAAAGGCAGGCGTACATATGGGCTGCAGCACAAGCTTACATGCGCCAATTAATTCTCATAGAGCCAGTCAATAAAACTTAATCAACTAAATTGGTCAGGAATTATAACTGTTGAGATAAACCAGATTAGTTGAAAGGTACAGTTTAAGGGTAATTATACAGATGATCGGATCACATTAAGGGACAATATTTAGAAAACGCCGAAGACATACACAACAGAAACACAAGGGAAACACAGGCTGGTCATGTGCTCCCCAGTAAGTACCGCTTTCAGTTTAACTCGCTTTGACTTTGTTTTTCTAGTTTCCGCCAAATTCTAAGTAGGCGGGGGTTGTTGCTTTTCGTCCCCATCAGAAATGGGGCCCCCGTTGCATGGGCGAGGGAAGCGTAGCGGTGCCCTTGAGCTTAACAGCGCGATTCCTTATGGTTGCTTAACAACCACAGCGAGTCATTTATGCAGCTGGCTGCGTAATATCTCAATTACTCATGGTTTCCAGTAAGCCAGATACATAGTGGTCTCGTACACGACATACACTATGATTCGAGACAGTCAGCCACAGCCGTCTCATAAATCATACGTTATACGGAACGCAGCACCGGCCGCATGTCAGACACCACCTGGTACAGGAAATGCTGGTGCAATTCAAAGGTTTTTGCGATGCGGCATTTCATTGACGTACATGTTTCTGCCGAGCATAGTTCACGACAAAGTACCAGGCAGATGAGAGCCCAGCTGTTAAGGACGTCACTTTCGTTATGAAGTGGTTGAGCCAAGAGAGCAACCTGCATACGTGTATGCGAAGAAAAACAGCTGTCAGCGAACGCTGAACAAGCCGCAGAGGTACGCCTGCTGACAACTGTTTATTAGAGCGTGAGCTATACCTGCATTATTATAGTGACCAAAATTGGTGTATATGGTGTCCTCCACCAAGGAAAGAAAGGAAACAAAACAATCAGAGGGAGGGAACGCAGAAACATCTAACTCGAACTACCACACAGCTGCGTCATCTACTCGCGTCTGGGACTTATTTATTTATTTATTTATTTGATAAAGTACGTTATGGGTGCCAGGTAAGGCACATATCGAATAGAAACTACATAAGTTGAGTATATGGAATAAGGGATGTACGTGTGTAGGGACAGAAACCGACGAACTCGTTGAGCAGTGCGAGCGAAGGGCGTCGAAGGACGCCGGTTGTTTTCTTGAAAACTTCCACTGTGTCGGTGTGACACGCAGTTCCTACGGAGCTCAATCAAGGACTTGGAAGATCAGGCGAAAGCGTTGCCCATCTCCACCGCTGCAACGGAAAGAGGTGCCGCCGCCATGATCGTGCGAGCGATGGCTGCCATCTTGCCAAAATCTTTCTCAGCTACAGTGGCAAGCGTCATCCTGACGTTGCTGGGTAGACGTTGTAGCTATCTGATATGCTGTCTAGACCTGTTGTACCACCGCCCAGAAGTTGTTGCATGCGGCGGAGTAACTGGGTGTGTGAGTGCTCGCCGAGGCCCGTGTCACTCAGCATTTACCGCAGCCATAGTACTGGTTGAGATGGTGCGAGGCGTATGATAAGCGTCTCCTTAAGAGCTGCGCAGGCTGTCTTTGCGGGAGGTGTGAACAGGAGATCGCGAACCTCACTTGCCGTAATCGGTGGCAGCCTACTTAAGACGAGTTCGTAGCGCGTGAGGTCGTCTGTGATGCGCGTGGCGAACATTTGCGCATCGACTTGTATGAACTTCGGGATTTGTGGGCCAAAGCGGGGGCAACTTCAAATCCAATGCTGACGTAGTAGTCGCGGTGGTGTCGTTCGTGTACACATCGGGTCACCACTGTTGGCAAGTTAGCGCAGCTACAAAAAGATCCGAGAGTCGTTCTTGTATAAGAGAAGACAAGGCATTTCTTCAACAAAAACTGACCATATTTATTCTTAGGTTCGCGCGCTCCTCCTCGAGATAGCGCTTTATTGCGATAGGAATTTTTTGAAAAGTCTCGACGGGATTTGCCGTCGCCGTCGCCGTAATGTCATATAAAATTTATAAACTCATAAACCCATGCACATCGTACTTTCTACCAGCGTGTAAAGGCACGCGAGCGGGGCCGCCGAACGCGACTGTAGCAGAGGTCGAAAGGGCATCGCAAACCTCCGTCGCTCGGAGGGCGCGTCAGACATCACCCTGTTCGGGAGGGCTGCGTCGAAGCGGGGAATAAAACGGTCCTACCTTCCTTGGGGAGGGGGGGGGGGGGGCTTGGTCGCTCGAGCAGCCACTCTGGACATTGTGCGGTCTCCATCACTGGAGCTCGCTGCTTCGGTAGCCATCAGACGTGCTGCGTACTGCGTAGCAGCGCGTGGGGCAAGTGCTCCGTTCCAGGCGCCTCGTATATATATCGTCGCAACGCCGGCTATGCCCTCGCCACATAGCGCTCACGCGAATGGGTGTACGATTGCCAGAAGGAACGCGCTCGCTTGATGCCGTTGTGCTGGGCCAAGTTTCTCGATGGTGCAAAGCGCGCGCTGCTTAGCGCGGTCGCATGGTGGGAAGCATGTGCCAGAAAGCATCAAAACAACATGACTTGTCTCGGACCTCTGCTAGACTATTCTCTCTGCCGCTCGACCCTCACATGGTACTTTAAGCGTTTGCATGCTTACTTAATAAGCCCACGTTAATCACAATTCAGATTACCCCTAAAGCGACTAGTCTTACTTCCTATATCATATCATTCATTGCTATCGCATTCATTGCTTCGTCCTTATGGCGAAACTGTGATTTTTTTCTTTCGACGCATACGCATGCTGCGCAAATCACATAGCGACAACTCGCTCGCGAAATAATAGTACTAATAGCACAATTCATGAAGTACTACCCGCGATGCATCACTGGTCAAAAACTTCTCAGAAAGCAATAAATAAGTAAAGTGGTCGCCAAATAATATGCACCTGCCGGGTTCTAGTTTTCGCTGCTTCGCTGAGCATTCGACATGCCAATTCCGACATATTTCGCCGCAATGGTCAACGTATGTTTAATAATGCCCGTTTGAAATCCGAGCGTTACTGAGGCTCCCGAAACGACCTTGCGACACTACAGGCCGGCGCACGGACTATTCAGTAACATCAGCTCAAGATATTTGAATGTGCAAACGCACCGTTAACTTCTCTTTGCTGTTAAATAATAGATTTATATGAGACGTAGAAAGTGAGAATTCCCATGGACATGGTGTGGCACCGATGTTCGGAAGCAAGGCTGAATGAAGCACAGTCTATTTTCCCATGTCTCCGATGGAGCGCCAGTCTCAGAGGCCATGGTGAAGGCCAGTGGCATCTTCGACTGACGGTACTGGCGGCGTTTTCTGTGCACGTGCCGTAAGCTATATTCATATGGGCAGCACGAGTGCGGTGCCTCACGTTCGGCTGGTCCCTTCACGATGCGAGTTCAAGCAACCGCGCCACTGCGAAGGTAGACAGTGAAGCGCGGTGCAATGCCATCCTGCAGTGCACGTTAGCAGGCTGCACAATTGTAGCAGACGGCTTTGCAAGAGATCTGCGCACACGGTCAAGATAAATCCCGCATCATGAATTCTTCTGACACTTTGTCGCATTCTTTTGGCACGAAGCAGAATCACATCTATAGGAACGTGCTTGACGTGGGACTTCCGCTCCACCACCGCTCTGCCGGTGCCGTTCAGCCGAAGATGCCATAAGGTGACGTTGGCTGCGGAGAGTAGGGGAACACGCTGAGAAAGTGAAACCGTGCTTTTCATCGCTCTAGATCAACCAAAATGCTGCTTCCCGCCCCGGTGGTCTAGTGGTCATGGCACTCGGCTGCTGATCCCAAAGCCGCTCGATCAAATCCCGGTCGCGGCGGGTGCATACCGCTGGCGGTGAAACGTTGAGGTCCGCGTACTGTGCGATGTCAGTGCACGCTGAAGAGCCCCAGGTGGCCAAAATTTCCCGAGCCGTCCAGTACGGCGCCTCTCATAATCGTAGCTGGTTTTGTGACGTAAAAGTTAAAACCCCAGAAATCAGTCAACCCAGGCGCTGTGACGGGATGTACAGTCAACAGCACAAGTTTACGGGATCCGACACTTCGGAAAAGCCTGTATTACTGCTTATCTTCGCAACGTCGCCTGAATTTAAAGGTTTCAGTGGGTAGATGTCTCTGCGATGCGCAGGCGCTAACATTTATTTCGAGGCTATGTTCAGAAGCTAGGTGGCAGTATAGATCTTTCCAAACTTTCGGATCTGTTTTGGGACTGTACCCTAGAGAACAGATGGCCGAGATCCTAAGGTCCTCATCTTGTAAAATTTTCGAAAAACGTCTCACGACCTCTTTAAGCCAAACCAAACATCATTCTACTATAGCGCATAATCGAAGAAGACTAGAGTATAATGTTCCACTTAGCGGGGGAAAGACAACCCCGCGCAATGCGAAACCCTCTGCATAGTTCCATGGGAGCATGCGGCGATCATTGTTATTGCTCAAGTTCGATTTGCCGGAAAAGTGGCCATAACATTATGAAGACACTCCGTAGTTATATCAAACATGCTGTACTATACGGAAGAAAATTCGACAACGGACTAGCATTTGGGAGCGCAAAGCACATCGTTAAATGCAGGGGTAGCTGAAATGATAATCAAGCCCGTGTGGCTTGTAGCATGGTCTCTTCAAGCATGTTAACTTTGTCTGAGCGGAATAAACGATTGCATGAATTATTGTCAACAATGCAGTGTTTCGTCAAGTTTTCAGTGACTGCAAAGAAATAAAGTCGGTCCTTGTATGCTAGAGGGATACAGTTGCACATATTGTTTTAATGAATTAGCGTATTCTGTTCGGAATATTCTCAAGCTTTCGCTTAGGTAACTCCGATGAGGTCACAAAACAGAAGAAGCGTGCTTTAGCTAAGACCGAACTAGGGTGAGGTACGCAAACTTGCGAATATTGGTGGAGGGGGGAGGGCATCCTAAAGTTCACTAGCCAGCATCTCAATGATTTGGGCGTGTTAGTTCAAGTGGATGTTATGTGTTTGAACGAAGAAATCCTGGATATGAATAAAACACCGTGATAATTACGTTTCCCTTCATGAACCAAACTGGCAACACAAGGTGAGATCAGCTTATTTCAAATAAGTGCAACGCCAAGTAACACAGAGGAGCAGTGTGACCTGGGCCCGTATTCACAAAAACAACTTACGACAAAAATGCTCGTAAGAGAAAATTTCAGCCAATCCTGATGCTGGACATATCATTTCAGAAGCCCGCTGACCAATGGCAAAAAGCACTTACGAAAGAGAAGTTTTGTGAATTCGGCCCCTGAAGCGTAGCTAAAGCACCAAAGGCGTATAAACACAGCCCGGTGGACCACTGCAAGACATCTGTGATGTCGCATTCATCATTCCGACACTGCCACAAATTGCAATTAGAAGGCGAAGGAAAAAGGGCAGCAGTTTCTTGAGTTTCTGTAGATGGATGACGCAGTCCCTATAATGCAGTGTCAAACCCTGACTACGTATGCCTACTCGTCTCAATTACTTCTTCACGTTTCCAACGTTCCAGATGGAGGGGTCCTCGTCGACCCTAGGCCGTTCTAAAACACGACGGGTTCAAACATGTCCGGCGGTTTCTCATCTTCGATGGGGCGTTTACTGGCGTGTTAACTGGACGAATCAGTCAGTGCCGCGAATCACGCGGCACGTACATTGCAAAAAGGGCCCGGCCCGCTAGTTACACGTAACCTTATGACCATCAAAACGGCTGTTCTAAAGGGTCGCGCATCACGTAACTTTCGTATCGGACGAGAGGGATCATCAGCTGAATAGCTAGTGCTTAGTGAGATGACTCAAGTAACTACGTTGTTTTCTTTTTTTTTTTTTCGGAAAGCGAGCTGACACTGTGTGTGCGCATGTCAGCAAACATAATATCATTGACGTAGCAATTATGGCGCAGAGAGACAAACATATCTTTCATCTGGGCTGGTGTCCGCGCAGTGCAAAACTTAACAAAATATATACAGATTTCTTCAAACTCCGAAGGCTTTTGTTCACCAGGCTTTAAATTACAGTCATCTAAGCAACCTGCTGTTTCGCAAGGCATGCAAAACTGTAGGTTCGTGGTGCATTTCCAAGAGAGCACGCGTCGAAACGGTTCTCTTACCCTTGAAACAGCATGTCGCTATCTAACGCGGAAGGGGTGATGCGGGAGCAAACCAGCTGTGCTTCACGGAGGCCAGAACGCCGTTGGCTGCTCCTGAAGCCATGCACCGACGAGTAACGAATGGCTTCTCTTGTTTCCTGGAATTTCACTGCCATTGGCTAACGGTTACGGAAAGGAGTAGGACCAATTTGTTTTAGATTGAATTTTATTTCATTTTGTTCGCAATTAATGCCACGTGATTTGATAGGCACACAGGATAAAAGACCGCAGAATTCGCACCGCAGCGTGTGTCTTCACTTGACCGTCATCAAGGTGAGTATTGCGATCTGCAACTGCCCGCTATCGTAATTTCGTGTTTTTTTTTTTATAACAGTACTAATGTAGAACATCCAAAATCAGCTTTGCAGCTGTATTAGAAGTTCTCAAATTTCACTTCCCTTGCGTCCCAAAGTCCAGTCACGCTGCTTCCGGGCACTTTTACAATAATTTATTCCGAGTAAACTCTAAGTTAGTTGCATGGTCTTGTTTCAACGCTAACACAAAAGAGACTCTAAGCGATGTCTCGCTCATTTGCCTTAAATTAAGGCATCGAAATTTTTTAACCGCCTTTTTTTTTTTTGCGGAAAGCAGTATATCACTTAAGAGCTCATCTTCTATTAAACGCGGAGAGGCGCAGATATCCGCTCAAGGAAAGGAAGGACTCAAGGAAAGGAGGCGTCTTTGGGCAGCCTACTTTTGCTCTGAAAGCATGACCTTTCTAAAGCGTTCCTGTATAATGATGGCAAACCTTAGTTAGCGATCACCGCGCAGTCTTATTTAACAAGGGAAGTTAAGGTCACTGACTAAGTTAATAAAGATTGTTTGAAGTTTTTAAGGCTGCACAATTGCCCGGTTCACATTGCCCAACATGAGCAGCACTTGTCCATTGGTATATACATACATGACATACGACGTATTGAACAGGTATACACGTGCTATGTAGTCATCTAAAGTAGTAAGGATATTTATTCACGCTCATTGTGCTATACACTGCGTACTTTACTTCGCATGAGCGCTACATCTACTGCATCGTGTGCAGAAATCCTGCGGACGCTCCGAAACATAACCTTCTGTGGCTTCGTCGGTAACCCTATGTTTTCATTATTGCGCCGCGATCTGACCAGGTTAACTTTGGCCGAATACTTGACTGCCTGAATTTTATTTAATGTTCGGAGCGACGCGAACTAACTGTTGCAAGTGCATTCCATTTTGTCCGACATTGTGTATTTGGAGTAAAACGTGCATGCTCACTCATGAACATCTCCCGAAACCTTTTACACATCGCAAATGCTGTCCCGCTTTGAGGAAGATTCACTTAACCTCGTCTTTGATTTTGCAGTCAGGCTCGCTCGAAAGAGAGAAATGAGACCTCTCTTGCTCCTTCCCGCACTGGCCTTGTTGACGCTGCTGGCCTCAGGTAAGCCACAGTTTCGGAATCGAGGTTGCATGGGAATGAAATATTGCGTTATACCACGAATCATTTCCTGCAAATATAAATCTATTCATTTCACCATACTAATGCTTTCTCTCGGTTCGAAGCAACATACTTACTTTGAGCTCCCTTTACGAACTGACTTTCTGTCTCTTTTTTGACAAACTGACTTTTTCATATGAACTCACAATGACTTTTATGTCATTGCAAAATATGTCCGCAGAGAGACCAACTATGGTCTACCAAGGAGCTTCGCTAGGGCATTTGAACAAAATGGAAGGGCTCCAAGGCAGCGATGGTAAAAGAATAAATTGTGACCGCTGCTCAAAATTCTATTTTAATTACTGAGCTGCGAGTCAATAGTCGCTTATATTCAGGTGAACACAAGAAAGCCTTAGCCAACCCGCTGAGTGAAAGTCGAGGACTAGCGCACCTGACCACACCACGTAGAGGTCATATTGCGCAGACCGGTGTGGTGTCGTCAACTGTTGAAGAGTTCATCAACGGTGAAACCATTCTACTATGCGCCAGGGCACAGTCAAAGCAGGGCAGACCCTTCAAGTGCGAGCGCTGTTGCTGAGTGAGAGCGCTCACAATGGCGTCTGGACCCCTGCAAAGTACGCTAGTGCTAGACCCAGCAGCGTCCCTATCATTCGCCACACAACGCTCCATGTTCACGAAATCGCCTTCGCACTTGTTTGCTGCTGCCCTGAAGCACGCATGTGCCCTGGCAGGGCGCAGATGGTTAGCGCCATCTTGGCGGGCTTTTGGAAACTGTATTTACTGTGCCAGGGCGCTACAAATTCCCGCAGGGTAGCCGTATTCATCTTCGCTGTAATTTCGAGTCATGCAAGTGATACGAAGTTTACAACAATTACAACAACAACAACAACAACAACAACAACAACAACAACAAGACGAACATTTTTCAATTGAAATTTACGAAGCGTACGGAAATAGGTGTCAGCAGACGGACACCTGATTATAAAGTCAAGCTTAGAATGCTTCCTGGTTTATAAAAAGGCGAGTGGAACCTCAGCGTAGATACAAGTAGTGGGTAATGTCGTTGTCGCCTCGGCAAGTACCCTTATGAAAATGAAAATTGAGTTTCTGATGTTAACCTAATGCATTCCTTATGTGACATTAAAATGACATTAGAAATGCAAGGACTAATGAGTTTTAGCATTAGGCATGCATTAGACACTCAAATGACAATGCACATGAAAATCTCAAATGACCGAAGTAGTCAGAGTTTCAACTACTCTTCCTAATGTCAAAACACATAACAAAAATGACATGTGAAGAGTTCTAATAATATTTAAAAATGCAAGGACTAATGCGTTTTAGCATTAGGCACGCATTAGACAATCAAATGACAATGGACATGTAAATCTCAAATGACCGAAGTAGTCAGAGTTTCAACTGTTCTTTCTAATGTCAAAACACATAAGCAAAAATGAAATGTGAAGAGTTCTAATAATATGCCGCAGTGTTAGTTTATATTACACGTCTAAACATTCAACTTTTGTCTTTTGGTTGTCCTAAACGCTAAAGAGCACCTATTCCATAACACTTTTGAATCGTGTTATAGTAAGAAATCTAAAATTGATGACAATTTGCATGTACAGGCAGTTGACATGTATGTTAAGCATAGGAAATATGAGTAGCAATGACTAATGTGTTTTAGCATCACGTATACATTAGGCACTCAAATGACCGCGCATACAATGACTTCAATTGGCAGAAGTATTCAAGGATTTGAACTCCACCGCCTAACGACAAAACACGTTCCCGCCAATCATAAAGAGATCCCGCCGTAATGTTAAAAAATTCCAACGCGCTTCTAAATCGTGTTGGAAATTAATTAAATTTCGAGGCAGGGCACATTCACTAAGCAAGTCGCAGTCGCGATCACACGAAAGGCGATGTTGAGGGCAAAGTACAAATTTATGACAGTCTATAGTACTCCCATATCTGACCCATATAGCGAGTTTTAATAGTCGGATATGCAAGAACAGCTGGTCATTAGTTACAAAGCATGATGCTGAGTCCCACGGTGATCCTTTCTTCCGTATGTCTAGAATGAAACAGATCTCTTCAAAGGGGTTCCAAAGTCATGCGACCTACACCCTCTCTCTCTCCCCCCACTCCCCGCCCCACACTCCTTCCTTCTCCTTCCTCACGGGGAGAGGCAAGCGAGCACGTGTACGACCGGTTCTCCCTCACAGACGCACCCTCTCCACCACAGCATAACTCTTGCAGCCCCACCCCCTTCTTCTCTGGCGCAGCATTACACGCCTTTCACCCCCTTTATTTCCCCAAGACGCTTAACCGTGCTGCCGGATGGGTTGCAGAATACACGTCTTATTCCTCTATGAACCTATACCACCCACCTACCAAGTCACGGGGAAAGTAATCAAACCCTTCGTTCATCCGCCATGGCGCTGTGAAACAAGAATTTGACGCTTGGAGTACAAAACGCATTGCCTTCAAGATCGGCAATGACGTATCAGACATAGGACTCGGAGATAGGTGCTGCCTTAGGGGAGTGTTTGGAAATCGCTAAGTGCTGAAGATAAAAACATAGTTAAACGCACACACAGAAAAAAAAAGACGGCATGACGATATTTTTTTTAGTGTTCGTGTTGTTTTAGCTATAGTACAAGATGTCCCAAGTTGGCACTCTGTCGTCACTCGCTTATTTCTCAAACTGAAAAATGCATATCTTGTGAACTGTATGCAAACAGCGGGAAAAGAATGCAAATGTTCCAAACTTGCGTGCAGTATTGCGAATACATCTTGGTTTAAAAACAAAACTTTTCTTTATAATAACACTACACTACCGCCACCTATGTAGTTTTACGTTTCAACGTAAGGCAGCGGTTGGAACAGTGCTGTTGGCGCAGCGAGTGGGAGCAACGTGCTCGTTCGGTGCTTGTGTTTTTACCGTGCTTATCGCTAATATGCGCGCTTATTGTGCTTTTATCATTGTTGTTAGTCGCCGAGAGCATATATGCCGTGTGCCGGAACGTTGTAGGGTATGTGGTCATCGGCGGACGCTGCATCGTCGTCGTCTACGGCAGCCACAACGGCCGGACAACATCTTTGTCACCGCGCTCAGTGCTGTGTTTTTACCACAATCGTGTATGTGTTATTCAAGTTGATTGTGCGATTCGTTGGTGAGCGTTCATCGTCACGCAATGCGCGTCGCAGCAGTGACTGCGGTAGTACACTCGCCCGAGCCTCCGACGTTTGACGACTGTCGCCGAATGTCTACATTGTTGACCCCAAAGCTGAAGAGTGCACAGCGGATGCCCAGCTTCGGTAAGCCCAAGACAGCCGCTGAATTATGTAACCAGCATTTTCATTGCGTTTTGACTTTTGTTGTGCAGGAAACAACTAAGACAGCCCGGACAGCGTGGTAAAGCAGGAATGATGGGCTGAGCATGGCAGGTATGTTTGTGCTGGGCTTTGCTTTCCGAGTACCTAAAAAATTATATGGCGCGGTTACCATGTCCGCTGATTGCAGCCAGAAGATGGTGATCAAGAATCGTTGCGTTACGCGTGCCTGTGCTCCGGCAACGTTCAGGTCATGGCTTTGTTATTCCTTGGCTGTACTAGGTACATTACGATCGCCCGAAGCTTCTTGATACAATGCGTTGTCGCTATGAAAAGGGGTCTTCCACGTGACGACTAGTACCCTTCGGTCATCGCGTAGCTTTTTCACACTGGGGATTAAACAAAAGTTTCGCAAGTTCAGTAAAATGAACCAACGTGCAAAGAAACTACAGTGGAGTGGAGCACGGTAGAAAAACACTGTGGTGTCATCGCGCATTCAGTGTTGGTTTGTGGCTTACGTCTCATCTTAGTGGCGCCTCTGACTACCTCGCTGCGTGTAACTGTTTGTTCCAGAAATTGACAGGAGTTTTAATCTCGCTGCACGGTGTTACGGCTTGCAACATTTACGCGGGTTAAAGAAGCTCACTTGTGCTTTACGGTTCTCTTATTTTTTTCATTCACTTCTTTTAAACAGCATGATACCAAAAGTGCGCTTTTATTTGCACGATGTGCAACTAAGATGTGGCATTCAGTAAAGTTGGTAAAAACACAGCTTCAATATTTTTGAGGTTGTCAGTTGGAAAAGGGCTTAC
Source organism: Hyalomma asiaticum (assembly GCA_013339685.2). NCBI lineage: Eukaryota > Metazoa > Arthropoda > Arachnida > Ixodida > Ixodidae > Hyalomma > Hyalomma asiaticum. Next base: position 98,670,327 of record CM023484.1, on the reverse strand, counting down.
ATTTTTATGTCAACTGTGTTTGCTGAAGGTTGGAGAACAGGGTTCGTGTTTTTGTGAAGTGTTAACACAATACAGAAAAAAAAAAGAATGAAAGAGTAGCAATGCTTTGAGCGTGCAATATGTGCATGTGGATTGGCTCTAGGGCAGCAAGGATTACTTTCTTGAAAGGCTAACATTCATTATGCAGTACACTATTTTTTGCATAGTTTAACTGTCAGATATACTGGAACACGTAATCCTCACCAATCAATCCTTTTAAAAAAAAACTTTTGCTACAAGTGCTAGTGTAATCATCTCCACATGAGGAATCCGTTTGGCAATTTACATTTATGACCTTTTATTTGTGAAGCACATGTGTGCAAGTTTGGTCTGCAGTGGCATTTCTACAATAAGCTGCAAGAAGCTGTTACTTCACTAATACTTCAAAGAACAGTGCTAACTAAACTCATGCACAGAATGTGCTCGCCCGTCGCTCTTGCTTTCTGTGTACATGTTTCATAAGTGGTGTTTTTTCAGTGTGGATCCGTACCAGCAAGCTTTCTTAAATCGATTAATATCTGTTCTTAAAGCACTGTGTGCTTATTATTTCAGGGCCTTTATTGCCAAAACACACCGTGTTTGTTGTGTGCTACATGTGCCTGCTGGACTCTCCTTTTCTGAAAATTGATTAACGTTTTTGTGTTGTTGGTTATGTAGGCACGCAGTGATGACGATGGCGCTGCTTAAAGGGACCCTGAAACGGTTTTGACGATTTTGTGCAAACATGGTGATCCGGTAGAGTGGGTCACTAGGACCATTACAGGACAGATTTTAGCGCTGTGCGTAAAGTGTGTAATTTACAATAAGGTTTTGAACACGCGTATCGCAAAAGGTCGCAGCGGCTCGCCAAAAAGCGTTTTCAAACGCCCCCGCCATCGAGCGATCGAATGGGAGGTCGCTGATTGGCCCCGACCCAAGTGACGTGCGCGTAATTTTCAAAACCTAGCTGCGAACAACGTGCTTCTACAACGTACTCCTTCGTTTCAGCCAACGGTATCATCGCGGCATCTGGCGGCGTCACACGAGTCGCCGGCGCTCTATTACAGACGGCTAGCACTGCCGAGGCGGGCGACCTCAGTGAGGATATCGGGGCGCTATGTCACTACGGGAGGCTCGGCAGAGCGGCTGACGCGGGAGGCGCTGTCGTCGCTAGCGCGCATTCCGCAGCTGATCGAGTTGAGGAGGAACAGCAGTGGTAAGGAGGAAGGCGACAGAAATAAGCCCATAGCTGCCTTAGCGCATTGTGCTTCGCTTTATTTATGGTGTGAATGATTTCGCAATTGTGTTGCCTAATCAGTGAAGCAATGTCAAAAAAACGTTTCAGGGACCCTTTAAGGCGCTCAAGGAGAGGACAGCATGCTGTAGGCGATGGATATGTTCTTGCAAGCCCGTACAAGTCCTCTTAAGTGGTAGGCATTTGTTTTATTCAGTGCAAGTTGATAGTTCTTACATTTCGCACCTATTGAGAAAGCTATTGTGCCCTTGAGAAATTCTTAGGCAGGGGAGACATGTGACAGTCCATTTAGTATTGGTGTTCTACTTCGCCTTTGAGCTTGTGCTACCCGTTTATCACAGGATGTGCTTAAACCTTTTGTTAGCACATGTAATTCTGATTAGTTCTGCATTTTAAACAGTGAGATTTTATATCATCTACCTCAGCAGGGCTTTAGCATTGTATGTAACGTATTTCAATAACTTTGGAGCACCTATACAATGTAGAATTAGCAGTTTTATTGTTGATATTTATCTGGGAAGTTTCGTGAAATATTAAAAAACTCAATGAAAAGTTGTGCAACCCATATGCCCGCGCATAGGGGATTCCCCCATTTTCAAATGTGTTTACAACCACCATGTGGTAGCGAGAACCTGCTAGCAGAATGAAGCGTGTAAGTATTATCTACTTCCTCTGAAGCAATGCACAAATTGGTTGAAGGAAAGCTCATGGAAGACAGGAACAGTGCTAACTACCAACAGGGGGTTACAAAGAAGAGTTAGTGCATATATTCCACTATGAAAAAAAAAAAAGAGAGGGAGAGATAATTGTGCTTACTTTGTTTGGCAGCAGTTGACGGCATACAAGCAAGTTTGTCACCGGCTTACATGAAACGCCTCTACAGTTTTCCTGTCCTTGTTCATTATAAAGCTGTCTTTATTCTAGAAACGTATCTGCGAAGCCCTGTAACAGGGCTTCGTAGATATGTTTCTTCCGCTGCACAGCTAAACTACTTGTGTATGCACTTTTGAATTCTTCTGGTGTTGCATCACTTGGATTTTAACAATTGCCTGTCTGATCTGTGCTGCCCTTTGTATAAACACAGCTTCATATTTTACAGGCAATTCATGCACTAGATCAGTTTACTGGTAACATTTTGCATAATTGGTCATGAAAGCAAGTTCTTTTTTCCCTTTTTTTTTTGTCTCATATCAGAAGTAGCCAGTGTATACACCTTTTCAGAAAAGGCTCCCTGGGCGCCGCCATAGCCACCGCTGGCATGTGCAACATGTGCGTCACCCACCAGAAACGCACTGCCGAGGGTGTGTAGCAGCGATTTTGGCGAGTTGGAAGCTCTTTATTATCAAACAGCCCACATAGGCGAAGAAAAACGGAACGTATCAGTCAACACGAACCTTTTTACTGCCGTGCACAGCCCAATATGGCGGTGCTCCATGCCTCCTGTGAAAAGGTCTATATGTGGAACTATATGTCTGCAGAGTTTTTTTTTTCTTTTTGGGCTTTTTGCAATTTTCTTGTGACGCATATATATGACATGTGAAACTTTAAACAATGTGTGATTTCTGGTTAAACTAGTTGCAAATTTAGTACTGTTCTGTTGTAATTTACGTGCTTGTATGGAGTACCCTTTCAGTGTAAGGGGGGGGGGGTGGTACCCTTTCGTGATTTCAAGGATGTAGCAGTATCTCACACCAAAGTTTAGATTCTTCTGTGGTTTGTAAACGAAAACTATCAGCATACAAGCATACTGGTTCGGACAGCTTCCATGCAGCAGCATCACCTAGGCCTTGTATTTTGAAAAAAGCTGCATGATGTGAATATCCTAAATGCTTGCAGAAATAGGCCAGCACATATTGTATGAGTATACAGAACGTGTTGGCCTGTTTCCACTACTGTGCTGGTTTTTTAAACTTCTTGTGAAGGCAAAGTACTACTGCTCTTTGTCCTGCACAAAAATAAGATTAGGTAGTTGAATATTGAATGCAGATTGATTATTAGTGCAGCTGGTAAAAAATATATCGTTACATTGTAAAATGGCATCAACTGTAAAATTTTTTTCGCATGTGTTACACTTCAGCACCTGCTCACTTGTTGCACTACGCAGTATAGAAAACTAGTATTGGTGCTGCTATGCTTCAATGCTGTGCTTAATTTTCACACATTTTCTTGCAGGTTGTGCACTAGCTGCAGCTTTACCCATACAATCGGTGGAACAAGACTGGCCCTTCGTCATTGCTGTGTCAAGAAATCAAATAGAAAATTGCTTTCTTCTGTGAACCTCTCTTCATGTCTTATTTTTATTTGTGAGTGTAGGAGAGTGCATTCATAGCAAATGTAGAAATCACTGAGATAGCCCCTTTCATTGCCCTGTTAAATATAGATTAGTTGTCACTGCAGTGCTTGTTTCGAAATGCCTCCATCATTTCATATGCGTTAGGACTGCAGTAAACCACAAAACAAAAAGAAAAAGGATTCATCTGCCTGTGCAGTGAGCATGCCTTTGCATGAATGTGAAGAATGTAAGTTATTAATGTCTTCATGTTGAACCGATCGTACAGACGTTCACTTCCATGACATCAGGTAACAGCCACAACACAGGCATCAGGAATGCATGGAGCTCACCAGAATCTTGAGCATTAGGAGCTCTATAGAAGAGTGGTCAATATGTAATAAGCTGTCATCAGGAGTGCATCATAACAGTGCGTCAGGAGCTCACCGGAATCTTGTGCGTTAGGAGTGCATCAGAAACTCATGCGTCAGGAGCTCTATAGAAAAGCGGTGGCCAATATGTACTAGACTGACATCAGGTATACATCAGAATAGCTCATCAAGAGCACGTAAGAAACTCATTCGTCAGAAGCGCATCAGAAACTCATTCATTAGAAGCGCATCAAAAACTCTGCGTTAGGAGCTCTATAGAAAGACGGTGGCCAATTCGTACTAGACTAACATCAGGAATACATAAGGAAATTCATCAGACAGTCATTAGAGACTTTTGTGATCCTGATGCGTAAACTCATCAGACTCTCTACAGAATGACATTAAATTTTTTCATAAGGGTAGAGACGGATACAAAACAATAAGCATGGGCAGTCCCCGCCCACATGACCGATGTGCAGCATCCAGTTCTGTCCGCAACAAAAGTTGTAGACCTCATCGCACTCGCGCCCTGTACACGTCGTCTGCTACGATGTGTGAGCGGTATGCGTAGAGAGAGAGAAGACAAACAGAAGGAAATGCAGGGAAGTTAACCAGACGAGCGTCCGGTTTGCTAGCCTGCACTGGGGGTAAGGGAATGGGCATATAGAAAGAGGAGAAAAGTGAGAAGGAGAGCACTACACGTGCTAAGGAGTCTGCCATTGGGAGCTTCAGTGTTCTGGCACTTCACTAGGAATTCGCAGTCTTCCTTGCTTTAGTGCGGAAAAATCATCGGCGAGCCGTGATAAGCGAAGTCCAACTAAAAGCAGTGGATGAAGGTTGTCAGGTACTTTCAGGTAGGCTTCGGCTACGGGACTCTGCAGCCTACTTAGGAGGGTGCGTACTGTATCCAAAAGAGGCTGAAGCTTCGCAGCGATTTCCGCGGTAGGCGTAGGTTTACGTTAAGGAAACAGCAAGAGATCATTTAACAAGAACCTACACCTAAGTACATGGGCGTTCTTGCACTTTGCCTCCGCCTAAATTCTATCGCTGCGGCCATCCATCGCCACTGCCACTAAACGTTGCAGTTCGAAGCGTGGGCGGCCAAGTTTTTCGTTGGCGGAGTCATCGGCCGTCCGGCACGTGACGTCAGTCCAGACTGCACGCCAGTTGGTGCGTGCTCGTAGTGTTTCACCGTTTCTGTTTAAAAAATGCCGCACACTTCTGATGTTGCACTAGGCTCTAAAAGATTCGGGAAGGATATACACCCTTCACCTTTTTAAACCACGGCTGCATAACTCGCAGTGAACGTAGCCACAACTTTTAGCCAAACGTGAAATGGGACAGCGTGTAACTACAGAACCGTATTCAGATGTGATTCAAGGAGTGCACTAGCAAAATTTATTGGTTAAATGAAGACAGTGATGGTCTCCATCGTGCCGGGGCTGCAACACCATCGCTTTTCTCGCAAAGTTCTTCGAAACAATGTTGTGGAGCACCTACGTGTCAAAGTACACTATTTATATACATAGAACAAAAAAATTGGCAGATCCCACGTGCAGTGGGAATAAGGGAAATGCGAAGCACGCATAAGGAACGTAAAATGGATTTGCATTGCTGTCTCGCTATACCGAGTTTGGTACATATCAAGTTAACGAAACGGCCACAAGAGCACCAAGACTGTGGCATGTAAACCATGCCGCTCATACACGCATGTCATGATTCTAACGTTATGACTTGTCATTTACGTTCGTCATGCAGTCGTGTTGTGCCATAGCAATTTTGGTATACATCCCTTAAAGGAAACGAGTGGCATGTAGATCATGCCGCTAATGACATGCATGTCACGATGTTCATGTTATGACCTGTCATTTATGATCGTCATGCAGTCATGTTGTGCCAAACCAATTTTCGTATAGGCTCCGTGCAGTCGAGTTTTCCATGTGCGACATCAGCGCCAGAATGCACTGCCTGGCGGAGAGAAGAAGCAAAATTGGGCAGACTGTGACATAGAAGTACGCGAACGCGATGCGCGTCTCCAACTCTATAGCAGCAGCGACCGCCCGTCCCAGCGTCTTTCGTTTTATTTCCTTTGAGACGCGCGCTCCAAACCTGCGGCAAACTGTTCCAAAGGGCGACGCCGCGAGCGTTCGTGTGGTTCGCAGCACGCCCGGAAAGCAGCGAAGAAACGCGCGCGTCGCTGTCGCCTCGGTTTCCACCGTGCGCGACTGAGCCGTCCGACGAGAGCTACGTAGGGCCTTCTGGTCAGTAGACGGAGCCCATACATCCTATTAACGAAACGGCAGTATAGCGCCAGGACCATGGCATGCAAATCATGCCGGTCATGACACGCGTGTCATGATTCTAATGTTATGACCTGTCATTTACGTTCGTCATGCTGTCGTGTTGTGCCATAGCAATTTTGGTATACATCCCATTAACGAAACGCCTGGCATGTAAATCATGCCGCCCATGACATGCATGTTATGCTTTTCATGTTATGACCTGTCATTTATGATCGTCATGCAGTCACATTGTTGCATACCAATTTTCCTACACATCCCACTAACGAAATGGCCAAGAGAGCACCAAGACCGTGGCATGTAAATCATGTCGCTCATGACATGCATGTCATGATTTTCATGTTATGACCTGTCATTTACATTCATGATGCAGTCATCTTGTGGCATGCCAATTTTCGTATACATCCCGTTAACGAAACGCGTGGCACGTAAATCATGTCATTCATGACATGCATGTCATGATTTTCATGTTATGACGTGACATTTATGTTCGCCATGCAGTCATATTGTGGCATACCAATTTTTGTATACATCCCATTAACGAGACGACCAGGAGAACACCAAGACTGTGACATGTAAATCATGCCGCTCATGACACGCATGTCATGATTTTCATCTTATGACCCGCCATTTATGTTCGTCAGGCAGTCATGTTGTGCCATACCAATTTTCGCATACATCCCATTAGCGAAACGGCTAGGAGAGCACTAAGACCGTGGCATGTAAATCATGCCACTCGTGACATGCATATCATGATTTTCATGTTATGACCTGCCATTTATGTTCGTCAGGCAGTGATGTTGTGCCATACCAATTTTCGCATACATCCCATTAGCGAAACAGCCAGGAGAGCCCTAAGACCGTGGCATGTAAATCATGCCGCTCATGACGTGCATATCATGATTTTCATGTTATGACCTGTCATTTATGTTCTTCATGTAGTCATGATGCGGCATACGAATTTTCGTAATCATCCGATTACCGAAACGGCCAGGAGAGCGCAAAATCGTAGGCGGCTAGATAGATAGATAGATAGATAGATAGATAGATAGATAGATAGATAGATAGATAGATAGATAGATAGATAGATAGATAGATAGATAGATAGATAGATAGATACGCTCAAACAAAATGCTTACAATAATTTCTTTTCTCGTCCTCATTATTTAGGTAATGCTCAGAAACTGCCACCGAAAACGACCCCTATAACTGGTATACCAGACAGTGTACCCGGTAAAGGATGGAATGACGAAGAAAATGGCTTGCAAGTGCCCAAAGACCTCAATCCCGAAAGTGAAGATATCAAACGCGCGGACCACTGGCAGCCAGACAGTGGGGATTCCAAGCAACCAGAAGTTGGCCAAACAAGGAAGGAGGGCGGTCGTGCTGAGAACGACCTCTTCAGTTTCTTCAAATCCCTAGTTCCGACAAACTAATAGCTCGCAAAAATGGATGTGCAATGGAAAGTACACCTTGGTTGTACAATGACTTTCACCGTAACCTTCCCTAGCGTCAGTGTTTAAGGTGCCCTCTTAACAGGTCTTTGTCCGCTTTTTTTTAACTTGCGGATTGCGGAGTGGCAGGCTCCGCACACAATAAATTTTTGTCGTAAAACACACGGTTGTACTTGTGATGGTGGTGAAGAAACGTTGATAGGTCCTACATGTATTCGCGCGATCAGGACTCTCCTCTGAGGGTGCGACGAACTTTCGCCTCAGCGCAGCCTCGCGGGCCTCTTAGACGTCCCAAAGCTGGTCGTAAAGGGTGCACGGCAAACGTAGAACTTGCTCCCGTTTCCTATAGTGATGACGACTATTCTACGCCTTCACCGTATCAGTAAAAATATGCGCGCTTCAGCTGGTGTCCATGTGTTGATGTGTGCGTGACGAATCGTAACAACCGAAAAAGAAATTTATTATTTTTGTATAGCTAAAGCCGTGTCCACAGTACATAAAGAAGAATATCACCAGATGTCCATTCGGATGCATGTAAAGATTGAGGCGACAGGGCGTATTTCAACAACATACTCTGGGCATGCCCAAAACGCCCCTCGAAAACCACATACTCTGGGTATGCCCAAAGTCCCTCTTGAGGGGCAAATACGCGGCTAGGAGAGGCTGGGAGACGGCGCTTCTCAACTGCGACCAGAAAACTCAATCGCATATTATAGAGCAGGCCGAAGGCGCTGCCGGGGCCCTCGGGGTCTTGTCCATAGCCTAGGATGGGGCCCCCCCTCTCCCGCGAGGGAGAGGGGAACCTTGCTGCGTATATGCAAATAAACGTTTTGTTCTCTCTCTCCACGACTCCAGACAACTAAAGGCACTACTAACGATAAGACAGCTTTGAGAATTGTAAAGCACAACCAAGCTGCCGGAAATAAAGGAGGAAAGAACTTCTCTCTCAGATACATATGGATGGCTTTCGTCCGCGACAACGTCAAACATGGAACTAAGAAACGTCGATCTAAAAAAATGTATGCAAATGCAATTTTAACTGATGAAATTAGTGGCATGGGTAAATACAACGACATGGTCTTCTTTTTCATGCACGGCACATGCAGTGCATTCGATTTTCGCTAAGCGTTTCGCAGATGAAAAAAAAATGTTAGGGAACTTCTTAGGACGTCCAATCGCGCAATTGAGCGCTATATATATATATATATATATATATATATATATATATATATATATATATATATATATATATATATATATATATATATATATATATATATATATATATATATAAGCAGCATAGCATTCTTACTCAAAGTGATCGCCTCAAACGCATGTTCGTGGAACCGCCTCGTGTAGTGTACAGCGAAATACAAATTTACGCGACATCTTAACTAAATCAACTTTAAATCCACGTCGTGGCACTGGCTGCAGGCTGTGTAACAAGCCACTTTGCCAGGTCTGCCCATAGATTAGAACTACACAAAAAGCAACAAGCACCGCGTCCAACTTGTTGTACAATTTAAAGGAAACATCACTTGTGACACGGCTAATCTCGTTTACCTGCTTGAGTGCACTAAATGTAATCAACAATATATTGGTCAGACAGAAACACATTTCCGAATACGGTTTAATAATCACAAGTCACACGCAAAAAATTCCTTGAACCTGCCCCTGTCTAAACATGTGCACTTTCGCGGCCGTTCATTTAGCGACCTGAAGGAAATGATACTGGAATCAGGCTTTCGGACGCACCACGACCGCGAGGTTCGTGAGTCCTACCTCATTTATAAGTTCAATGCCGCTACCTCGGGCATTCATGAAAACATGGGTAAACTCACATGTTTCCCGAGTGATTAGGGCATTGCTTTTATGAGGAAGCCATTTCAAAAAACTGCAATGCGTTCTTTCACACTTTACTTTTTTGCTGAACTTTTTCATATCTCTTATTTTATTTCCATTTTTGTTCCTTCATGGTTAATATTTTTCCATTACAAGATGCTTCGATTCTAGACAGCCGTTTGTCAATAAATCAGTTTTTTTGTTGTTTTTTTATCCTTCCTGCTGTGGTGATTACCATTTTTACAACGTAGAGTGGCTTTTAGTTTCGTTACATACAGGTAGTAGAATCCCTCGGGGTTGGAAGTGTGCCGCCTTGCTGTCAATTGAGAGGCTACGGTGTCGCATCGTGACTCGCCGCAGCCGAACACGTGTTCTGACCAGGCAGGCTTCATAGCCATTCCCTGTACAGACATACGCCTTTGTAGCCGCACTCTCTCCCCCTCCTGTACCCTTAAAAGGAAGGTGCTCTGCAACACCTTTTTACTCTGATGAAGGCCGGTCCACCGGCCGCAATGTCAGTAAATTTAATTCTTTTTGTTAATTGAATCTCTTCTTTTGAAAATATTTATTCGGGCTCAGGGAAATCTTTGTGAACTATATATATATATATATATATATATATATATATATATATATATATATATATATTTAAATGGCTACCTCATTCTTCATGCGATTTGCAATTATACGATTCCTTCTTCACTTCCTTCCTCGTTACATTTCAGGCAACGCTCATGCACGTCCAAAACGTGGTACAGCTCCCGCGGATGACCAGCAAATTGGTATGCCCGAAGGTGAAGCCGACAAATACGCAGCTGGATCGGGCACCCTAGTACCCGGAGATAGGAGCGCCGATTTTGAAAGTGAAGTTTCTAGAGGTGATGAAAAATCGCTGCCGGAGAGCTCCGTTTCCAAGCCAGTGTCCAAGTCATGATGAAATAATAAAGTTGCTGAGTCTGCAAGACTTGCAGCTCAATAAATTGATGCATTAAACAAGCTACAATTTCTCTTCGTAACAACTCTAATTGTATTCATCAGAGGGGCTAATGTTTGTAATGGTGGATTCGCCAGCTGTTGCATTTCCCTGAACTACGAAGTTCCAGGTATCATGCGGAGCAGAAAACAAATTTGCGGCATTGTTTTAAAACCACGGTGTCCTTTCATTTGCGCTCATATTGCTGCATAGAAGAATCCTATACATAGTGAAGGGTATTTCTGGAGCGCTCTGTCCTTTACATCTTTACGAAGGACATAGACTGTAGCGTCGCTTCAATATAGCCGAAGAATTTTCCATCTCAAGTCGTAGTAACGCTTTCCTATTTCAGCTGCAGCGCAGTCATGAGCGCAGCACTGAAAAAAGGTGACGTACGCTGAAGGGGCTCTACAACACTTTTCCAAGTAGTCCTCGACTGACATCGCTTAAATCGCTTGTCAAAAAAGTTTTTAGTAGACTGGTGACGTCGAGATTGGACGAGCCTATTGTGGACCCAGTAGGGTTGTTGCACTCACTCACTCACTCACTCACACTCACTCACTCACTCACTCACTCACTCACTCACTCACTCACTCACTCACTCACTCACTCACTCACTCACTCAACAGTCTGATACATCAGATACAACAGCCTGAATCTGCATTGTGCTCTACGTGCAACACACATGAGCATCTTAAATACGTCCTGTGTGGATTGCCAACGCTACGACTCCGAGAGAAAGACTGTGAAGGCAGCGCTTCGTCTGCAACACGGTTCGAAGCTCGAGCTGCGCCATCTCCTCGGCCGTGGCAATGCAGCAGCTGCGCATTACGCAGCCCTCAGCCACTAATAACCTTTCTACGTTCAACATGCCTCAACGAAACGCTGTAAACTGCGTTTTAGTGTACATATACGTATATGTGAATGTGTGGTAAGTGTGACAGGACGTACGTGTTGTGTTACAAGTGATCATTGTAAATATCACAATTGCTGCTAAACACATCGAGTAGCAAGCGAGGGCACTGAACAGGCTAACATTTCCGGAGGCATTAATAAAACAATCACTCACTCACTCACTCACTCACTCACTCACTCACTCACTCACTCACTCACTCACTCACTCACTCACTCACTCATTAATCGTTTATCAGCAAAGTAAAATCGTCATGCTTGAGAGGAGTTCCACCGTCCGATCTCGTTCACTCCTCTTTCGTCCCGACTAGCGTGCCGGAAGTTGCAAAGAGAGGAGTGAAAAGCGAAAAATGAGCTATCTTTACTTCGGTTCTTTTCTATGAACATATTTGAGCCTCCGCATTGAAGGCCAGCGCACCTTCTGAGTCACTGCATGCATATGACGGCGATCCTAAATAAACGTATTGTATCATCATTTGTGGTGATGATGCTTGCATAACGCCAATTGCGGTTCTAGTGTGTGTTAAGACGACTTGTTCGGCTAGTTGGTTCATAAGTGCACCAAAACAGCTTACAAGAAAACAAGGACATGAGCACAGACAACAAGCACATGGGGAGCTCTAAAAGGAACGTTTATTCACGGAAACAATGAATAAAACCCAAGAACAAACAGAACAAACTAAAGAACAGAATTAGCTGGTCGTGCTTACATGCTTACTGCTACGTGGGACACTTGGGCATAGCGGGTCCCAGCAAGGACGACGATGGTCAATTGTTTCTAGATTCACGACGGTCTTGCTTGTCTAGTGATTGCAGAAATATGTGGGCCTTTAATATTGTTTCTAGAGAAAATGCTACTCAAGTGTAGGTGAAAGAAGCTTTCGCGACCAAGAACCAAGACAAACTTGATTTATGAGTGTGCAGAAAGGTCCACGAGGCGAAGTAGTGAAGTGGTGGAGGAAGTCGCTGTGGCCACAGACCGCGAGTGCCACCCCAACAGATCAAGATTCGTGAAAAAATGTTCCAAAAGCAGGGGAATTCATATTCAAACGTTTTGCTTCACTGGCTTCACTCAACAATAAAAAATATAACAAAACATAGACGTTTCGCCACCTATGCGGGTGGCATCGTCAGTGCACAAATGGTGTCCCATGAAAGAATACATCAACTTATACCTTGCCGTAAATATCCGGCAAAGGACCACGACTACTATTGCATGCAGACCGATTGCGATGGATAAACCATGATTCGATAAATTTCCGTGGGCCTCATCGTTGTTCCCGTGCCAGCGTCGTCACATTACCGAAATCGAACACGTATCCTTTCGTCAGGCAGTGGTCGACTAACTCCGTCTCAGCACGTGTTGAATGTGTAGCTTTGGTGACGTCCCTGACGTGTTCCTTGAGGCGAATACGACGTCGTCGCCCGGTCTCACCGATGCAGCAGGCATCACAGTCCATACAGTTAACCTTATACACAACTATAACAGTCAACGGCCTAGGCACGTCGCACATGACCGTTTCTCGACGCATCGACTGGACGCAGTACAGGTCACTAACAGAGCAAGGTTGCGAAGCAAATGAAGAGGCCACTCTTGACAATCTGGAAGACGTCATCAGAAACGCAGCTCGAGACGCTGCCTACGATTTCTCACCGACGAAAAAATTTTGCGAACACGAAGTGGAATTGGAGCGTCTCCGAGCAATCCGCCGTCGAGCTGAACGGCGGTATCGGCGTACCAAATCAATTCACGATTTAAGGGAAGCGAGACGTGTACAAAAGAAAATTAAGCGTCGTATAAACACTCTCCAGTCTCTCCGATGGAAAACGTTTTGTGAGTCGCTTGACCCACACAAGCCTATATCTCAGATATGGCGAGTCGTCCGCGGCCTGTGCACACCACCACAACAGCGTCACACGTTTAAGTGCCTTGCTCTCCATCAAGGGCGTCGTGAAATTGAGGTGGCAGAAGATTTCTGCGCGAGGATTGCCAGTCAAGGGTCCTCTTTCACCTCAAGTAGCCAAAGGAGCACGCCAATCTCAAGAGACCCCAGGATGGACAATCTGTTCTCTTTGCAGGAGCTTGAAGCCGCGTTGGCTGCATGCAAGCGTTCATCATCACCTGGACCTGATGGCATAAGCTACATGAAGATCAGCAACCTCGGTCAGACAGGTCGACTTGCCCTTCTGGCCATATACAATGACTCGTGGCGCGGTGGACTGATTCCTCCTTCGTGGAAGTCCAGCCGCCTTGTCCCTCTGCTCAAAACAGGTAAATCTCCTCTTGACTTGGCCTCCTATCGCCCCATTGCGCTGGCTAGCTGCTTAGGAAAGGTGATGGAGAGGATGGTGCTGACTCGCCTTGAGTGGTATCTGGAGCACTATGACATATACCCTGATGCTATGGCAGGTTTTCGGCGCGGACGGTCTTCTATTGACAACGTTGTAGACCTTATCTCATCTGTACAGCAGGAAAAAAGCCTTAAGAGATTATCCGCAGCAATATTTTTGGACGTAAAAGGCGCATACGACAATGTATTGCATGGAGCCATACGGGATGTTCTGGGCAATGTTGGACTAGGTGGCCGCGTCTACACATGGATCTACAGCTATTTAAAGGACAGAACCTTCTTCGTAGAAACAGAGGATGGTACCACAACGCACCATTGTACCGGTCGCGGCGTGCCACAGGGCGGAGTCCTGAGCCCCACACTTTTCAACCTAGCACTCCTCGGCCTCGTCGACGCACTTCCACGGTCTGTCCATCTTTCTATATATGCAGACGACATTTGCATATGGGCGTCTGGGGTGACACGTATGCACGTACGGGCCCGGCTACAGAGAGCGACCACAATAACCTCGAATTACCTTCATGAAAGGGGGCTCGAACTGTCATCCGAGAAGTGCTCGTTAGTTGCTTTCACACGCAAGGAAATGGGGCACTACGTAATTAGAATTAACGGACAGGCTGTCAAGTGTGAGAAGACCCACCGATTCCTGGGAGTAATAATCGACCGCGACCTGTCTTGGAGCCCTCACATCTCCTATATGAAAAGGAAGCTAACCAATATCACCCATGTGCTCAGGTTCCTTGCGGGAAAATCGTGGGGTGCATCTGTACGAGCGATGCTCCAGCTTTACACAGCGTTGTTCCTTGGATGCATGCGCTATAGCCTAACAGTGCTGGGCGGAATACGTAAAACTAACGTGCGCGTTCTCCAGTCGCTTCAAGCCCAAGCTTTGAGAATATGTCTTGGACTGCCGAAATGTGCATCAACAGCAGCGACTGTAGTCGTCGCACGTGATCACCCAATCATGACATACCTTCGTGTGGATGCCCTGCGAGTACACATAAGGCATCTTGCTCGAATTCCATCGCACCACCTAGCGTCTCTTTCCGTTTCAAGGCCAGACTCCGAATTCAGCGTCATTATTGCTGCTCATCGTGCTGTCCTGCCATCGAGTTTCACGCCTCCAGCAAGGCCATCATGACCATTGTGGTGTCTTCATCCCCTCGAAGCGCTCCTGACCATTCCTGGAATCAAAAAGAAAAGCCACTTGTCATCTATAGCATTACAACAAGCCACCCTAATGTTCCTTCATGAGAAACACAGAGGACGCCTTCACGTTTATACGGATGGGTCAGTTTCCTCTGTAAGCTCCACAGGAGCAGTGGTCATTCCAGCAAAATCCGTCACCATACGATTCAAGACGTCCCATTTTACAACTTCGACGGCTGCAGAACTCGCCGCCATTCATGCTGCGGTAGAGGTCATAATTGCAGAACCTTCCCATGCATGGTCAATATTCACCGACTCCAAAGCAGCTCTTCAGTCCCTTATATCACCATTTCGTCATGGACCTCACGAGCAATTAGTTGCTGACATAAGAATTCTTCATCACCATGCAGTCGAGCAAGGACACGACATCACGTACCAGTGGATACCGGGTCACTGTGGGATCAGCGGCAATGACCTCGCTGATGAATGCGCCCGATCTGCCCACGATGATAACCACTGTAGAGGAATACCGTTCTCCAGGACCGACGCATCCGCAAGGCTTCAATCCCTAGCACGTGAACTTACACGTGCACAGTGGAATTCATCAGAATTCACCAATGCTCGTGTCCACAGTTTGCACCCGGACCTTCAGTTCCACCTTCCGTCAGGAATACCTCGCGCTGAGGAGACGCTTTTGTGTCGCCTGTGGCTTGGGGTTGCCTTCACGAAGGCCTACTCATTTCTCATTGGAATGACGAACGACCCTAAGTGTGAGAACTGCGGCTGCGACGAAACGATACGTCATCTTCTTTGTGAGTGTCCCCGTTACAGTGGCCCTAGGAAAGAACTTACCGCTGCTCTAGACAGACTTGACAGCCGCCCTTTGTCCGAGCAACGAGTTTTGGGACACTGGCCAGGACCATCGTCAGCACGGAAAGCGCTGAACGCGCTGTTACGATTTTTAAGGACGAGCGGTCTAAAGGACAGACTCTAAGCAGTGTCGCGTTTCCTTTCTTTTTCAGTGCGTGTTTTTTTTCTCTATCCTTTTCTTTTCTCTTGTCGTGTCTCCTTTCTATTGTCTTTCATTCCCCTCACCCCACTTCCCCTGCACAGGGTAGCCAGCCGGTCTCAGCACTGGCTAACCTCCCTGTCTTTCCTCCCTCCTTTCTCCTCCTCCTCCTTATACACAACTCCGCTATGTTCGTCGGAGGGCGTGCGGTCCTTTGGTTTCGGGAACACGTTTGCCAGTGTGCGCATGGGTTTAAACACAGTCCTAAAGCTCGAAGGTCGCAAGGCTCTACGCACACTTCTGACACGCCGCAGACATAAGGGATGCACACAAAAGAATTCTCATTGTAAGCCCTGCTCTCGCGAGGTCTTTGCATGCGGCGCCGCGTGTCATCGACAAACCGCTGAGGGTAGCTCCGTTTATTCAATACAATGGCGACGTTAGTTTCTTCATGCTTCCTCAGGGTGTGTGTCGACGACAGCGCGTCGGAACGTGACAGAAGTGTACGGGCAACGGCATACTTGTGTTCTGCAGGGTGGTGCGAGTCAAAACTCAGCACATAGCCACTGTCCCAAGGCTCGCGGTATACGGATGTCGCCAATGAACCACCCTCATTCCGCGCACCAGCACATCTACAAACGCTAAAGTGTCACAACCCTCCATTTCACAAGTGAATTGAATGGCAGTATGAACACTATTGAGTGCGTCATGCATAGTCTGCAGGTTATGCTTTTCTACAATGACGAAAGTTTTATCTACATAACGGCAGTACATTTTCACAGGGAAGGGCAAGGTAGACAGACATGTAGTTTCCACATGTTCCATCAAAAGATCTGCCATGATTACCGACACGGGGCTCCGCATCGGGACACCTTCTATTTGGTGGTAGACAGTTCCGCCAAAAGTGAAATATGTTTGCTTCAAGCGGAACCTCAGTAAAATCATGACATCATCTACAGTCAGCGAAGTTCGACTTGCCAAAGTACAATCATGTTGTAGGCGTTTCTCGATTACGCATGTAGCCAGTTTTATTGGCACATTGGCGAATAAAGACGTAACATCAAAAGACGCCATAACATCCGCGTCACCAAGCTGCGGCTCACGTGTCGCGGTAACAAATTCTTTGGAATTCGTAACCGTGAACGTGTTTCTCTCCGCAAGTGGATTTAAAATTTCAACTAAGAACTTTGACAAGTTGTATGTAGGAGATACAACAAAAGATACAATAGGCCTCAGGGGACAGCCATCTTTTGTGAACTTTTGGCAGTCCGTACGCTCTCGGCGTTGCCCCGTCAGAGGAGAAAAGACGACGGTATAACGAATGGTCAACCATTCCTTTCGTTTTTAGCCTGCGCAAATAGTCTACCAACTTTCTTTCAGTACATAAAATAGGATCGTGCTGCATCATTTCAAAGTGCACAGGATCGTCCAAAATTTGTTGCATTTTTCTTTCATAGTCCTTCCGGTCCATGACAACAACGCCTTTGCCCTTATCGGCTTCCAGGACCACGACAGAAGGGTCGGACCTCAGGTCCTCTAGCGCAGCACGTTCACTATACTAGTAAGATTCGACCGAGGCATTCTGGAATTAGCCAATATGCTCACAATGCGGCTACGAGCAAGGGCTACAGCCGCAGTATCTTTCATGTGACGGAAACATTCCTCCGTTTCTACAATAATGTCATGTTTTGGAATCACTTGCGGTGCTACAGCAAAGTTAATCAATTTTGAAAGAACACTCACGTGGTCCCGAGACAGCTGTTTCCGAGATAGGTTCTGTATGCTGGTGGCCTCAATGTGTCCTTGCGGAAGGCTGGGTTGCAAAACGGACAGATTCTTGTCGTGGGCATGCGTGCATTTCTCTCTTTCAAGAGTTTCCGCCCTTGCTCTTGCTTAGAGAACCTCACTGAAGTCGGCAGCGCATAGTTTCATGCGAAGATATGCCTCGGAAGCATAAACTCTGCCTCTTGCCTGGATGATTAGCTGCTTGTTCTCCTGAATGCGAGCCTTTAAGGAATCCCTGCTGAAGTCTCTTGGGAGGTTGTGTCCATAGGGTGTGTCGACCAGTGGCCGGCAGTGCAGGCTTCTCGGAACCACGTTGCTATTGAGACACTTGTAGTTGAAACGCAGGTGGCAGTCTTGACGGACGATCTTCGTCGCGTAGCCAATTTATTCCCTCAAGAGGCCAAGTAGAGCACATCCGTAACGGTATCGGATACGTGAAAAAATGTCCCAAAAGCCAGTGGAATTCATATTCAAACGTTTTGCTTCACTGGCTTTACTCAACAATAAAAAAATATAAGAAAACATAGACGTTTCGCCACCTATGCTGTTGGCATCGTCAGTACACAAATGACATCCCATGAAAGAATACATGAACTTATATCTTGCCGTAAATATCCGTCAAGGGACCATGATTTCTACTGCACGCAGATCGATTGCGACGGATAAACCATTATTCGATAAATTTCCTTAGGCCCCATTGTTGTTCCCGTGCCAGCGTCGTCACATTATCGAAATCGAACACGTGTCCTTTCGTCAGGCAGTGGTCGACTAATTCCGTCTTAGCACGTGTTGAATGTGTAGCTTTGGTGACGTCCTCTGGCGTGTTCCTTGAGGCGAGTATGATGTCGTCGCTCGGTCTCACCGATGTAGCAGGCATCACAGTCCATACAGTTAACCTTATGCACAACTCCGCGACATGATTATGAGAAACGGTGTAATGGAGGGTGCGGGAAAACCTAACTTTGTAGGGGAGATAATAGAGCACCAGC
>CM023484.1:98603983-98651550 GCA_013339685.2 Hyalomma asiaticum | reverse complement strand
AACAAAGCTCCAGTTACTCCTATGGAAAGGAGTTTCAGATATGTGTTATGAAAGGTTCTTATCAAAGGAGATCAACTGTCATATTTTGTTTACATTGAAACAGTGCTAATCTGCCGACAAGGCGAACGAGATGGCCGGGAGAGCGCCTAGATGTAGATAGATAGATAGATAGATAGATAGATAGATAGATAGATAGATAGATAGATAGATAGATAGATAGATAGATAGATAGATAGATAGATAGATAGATAGATAGATAGATGAATGTGGCTCAATTTCGCCAAGAAATGCTGCGTATTTAAAGAAGTTACGAAAGGCCACGACGCATAATATACCTTTCAGCGAAACCTTGGCCCTTGTCACCCAAGGACTATTTCCTACAGCCACCCAATTTCCTGCACCCTCATGAGGACGACAGAAGAAAGAAATTCCCTGCAGCGTACGATGCCTGCCTGTAAATCTCTGCATAGAGGACTCGCGAGTGTCTACCTGTACGGTAGTTTTGACAGTAACACCATTCCAAGGACTTAGAAGTAAATACTTAATTATGCGAGCCAACAGCACAATATCATTATGAGATGCGCCGCTTAGGAGAACTCCAGAGTGGCATTGGTTGGTACTATAGCTTGCACTGAAATCAGCATGCAACAGTGTTTTTCTTGCATTTATCGCTGTCCTCATAAACTGTAAGATGGAATAAATTCTTTGCTGCTGCATTGACAATATTGAGTTGGCAGCTATACCTTACCTTTCTGAATATCCGGATACGCTACAAACGTAGTGTTCCTTTGCACTCCTATCAAAGAAATTAAAAGACAGTCTTCTGTTAGCAAAACGAACAAATATCAGCATGTTGGTTGACGTTTGTGTTGTTCGTAGTGGCAAAAATTATTAAAATAATAAGTACTAAAAAACCAGCTAAATAATCGGACATGAACCTTGTAAGAAGAAGCGAGGTACTGGGTGTCACAAGAGGTGCTTCCCACCTAGAGATAGCCCGCATGTTCATATGCTCTAGGTATTTAGAATAAAGGATACAGATTGGAGGTGTATGTGCTTAGAAAATGCTTCCAATCGTTAATGTTCACTCTGGGAGATCGATACATATATAAAGGTACAAACGTAGACCTAATACATTTGTAACTCGATTTGTACCTTTCGATATGTAACGATCTCTCAGAATGAAAGTACCACTATGACGAAGCCTCATTAACGATTAGAAGCACTTGGATATGTACATACAACCGGAGAGTCGGAGACCTAAGATATCTACTATGTCAATGAGCAGCTAGGAGAAAGTTTTCTAATGTTTAACAAATGAGCTTTTCTACTCAGCAAGAGACACAATTACTAAGCAGACTATACGTACAAGGACACTAATGTCATCTACTTATCGAGACATACGTCCGTAGAGGCAAAGGCAACGCATTAGAATTCGCTACTATTGACAATTCTCTCTAAATACTTATGGTAAGTTATGGTAATCTTGGCACGACCGCAAGTTAAACTAGTTTGAATACTTTTTTCGAAAGCAGGTAGGCAGGCCGTGCAGGCATATAAGCGACATAAGAAACCGGACAGCAAAAAGAAAGATTGTGTTGTCTAGTTCTCCACTCTTGTGGTCCTTGCCTGTAAGCTTTCCTTTTTGTTTCATAATTGCTCTTGCAAGCTTCGCTGTTTTAGACAACTGTACTCTCCTGCGGGGACGACGAGCATTGAGAGACAGCTGGTAAAGCAAGCCTTAGGTGTTACTATAATCAGCTGTAGCCTTATAGCTTTCACTTGTCTTTTTTATTATATATAGTATCGTCGATTTGCTCGTTATGGAGCGTGCGATGAGGCGATATCCAGAGGCCTTTCGCGATGATTTTGCTATATCTGCGTTCGAAATATCAATCTTCGCATCCACCCGAAGAATTCACCATTTCATTTTATTTATTTTTTTATTTTGCTTCTTTAGTGTTAGGAGCCAGCTACCGTCCTAACAAGACCGAATGTTATCTATAATAAAAATCGCGACATACTGCATTCAAATATTTCTAAGGCTCTCTATACCACACTGACGGCTACTAACTCCAGTAAAACTTCATTCGGGCCTAGTTGGTACATGTTCTTAGAGGGAAAATTTCCAGCGCAAACACAAAGACACACCACAGAGAGGAAATGACACTCACAAGCGCTGTGAGTGTCACAAGCGCTGTGACACTCAGCGCTTGTGAGTGTCATTTCCTCTCTGTGGTGTCTCTTTGTGTTTGCGCTGGAAATTTTCCCTCTAAGGCTACTAACTCGTCTACATCATCACAGTATCAACATTTCGCCGTTTTTGATACACATGATGTTTGACTTACGGCCTTCTGGAGGACACATGTACATCGGGCAACAGTGGGGATACCTGTTGTTCTTCTCGCCATCGTTTAATCTGACACAGTTAACATGTTCTTTTTCGACAAATGTCGGACACCTGTAGCAAAGGCAAAAGAAACCATATTCTTTTACCTGTTAGGCCGCTTCCTGACAAAAAAAAAACTAGTGCATACGTAGCTTGCGTCTTGCCTTATTGATGAAGTTGCATTGGCGCATGTGAATAGCAGAAGTGCGCTACTATTCTAGCCCTCAAGCAACAAGCACTTTGGAACAACAAAAAACATGAAACATGCTTCGAAGACATTACACTTTTACATCCCAGTCAGCGTGCAGAGGAGAAACGAAGACTAAATAATGCGGTTCAAATAATACCGGCAGGTAAAGATTGTATTTAATGCCCCTTTTCGCCTTTATATCCTTGCGTTGTATCCAAATGTCAATAGAAATAGAACTTCTATACAGAAACACTGGTTGTTCAAGCCCCGATTAGCAGGCATAACTAAATCCCAAGCTGTCATGCTACAGTGGATGAAAAAGCTACATTTCATGTACCGTGTAATCCCCATATAAATTGGAGTGTTTTCTGAAGTGCCTATCTCTTACTAGTAGCTCTATCAGATGTCGCACATCTAGTACAATGACGCAACATGATACTTCGGCAAAACAGTACCGAGTGACTAGCTTTTATTGGAGTAGAAATATATTGGAGTAGAAATATAAATGTAGTCAGAAGTTGCAACGCACTTCTATAAAATGCACTGCAATACAGTTCAGCGCAGTACGGTGCAATACAATACAATAGGAGCAGTGCGCGCTTGTTAAACGTGTTTTGCATTGTGCATAATGGCGGGAGGAAAAGTCACTGCCGACCTGCTAAACTTTACTCCCACGCCCTCCAACATGACGAGCACTGAGTCAAATTTAAATTTTTTTTGAATTTTGTAAGCATATACGGGAGCGCGCCTCCTTTTCTTGAAACATAAGTGTACCCTATGGTGTCTTGCACTCAGAAAAAGCACACAAGCTTCCGAATGTAAGGCGAAATGACACGATGAAATCACACTGAAAACTGGCAAAAAATAGTTAGAAGAGTGACACATGCGCTATCTGACTCCTAATGCGCAAATAATTTGAAGAATTCTCAATAAAGGATAAATAGAATTCCAAGTCGCGATGGTAGGGCTCCTTCAAGACACGAAGGCTAGTACTGCGCATCATTTCATCCCACCAGATTTTTCAACTTGGTAACACTCTCACTCGTCGCATCATCTTGTCGTGTAATCCGCTGTGTTATTACAAAAATTTCAGTACATTTAACAGCGAATCTTTTCCAGCCAACCGTAAAGAGTTCGGTCTGCGGCAAAACTATCGTCATCATAAGCTCTAGTTCCCAACAGTGCACGTGCACTTCTATGCAATGCCCAATGTGCAGCGTTCCCAAGCCCGCTTCTTTGTTTCCTTGCTCATAGCTCGGCTCGATGAAAACATGCGTCATATCGTGCAGTCCAAAAAGCTCCTACAGTAGCATAGGCATGAACAGCGCAGTACAGCAAAGGGGTGGGACGACGTCATGCCGAGGTCATGCGCGTCGCGTCTGCGACCCGTCCCTGGTTCCACTCGAACCTCTTTACGCTGAGCTCGGTGGGAAACTTTGAGAAGCGTACGCAGGGCCTCACAGTGCTTCGCGAAGCGTTTCCCGCGGCCTCGGACCGCGACGAAATTTGGGTGCGCCGGAGGCAAACCCATACCTGCAAGTGCCCATCAGCTTCGCTAACCTTGCTCCACTAGTGCAAGCATCGCTTATTTCTTTTTCCTGCTTTAGCTTTAAAATCCTTAATAAAGCTGCAGCTAGGCGATAATAATAAAGACTTGCCACTGTGGTTATACGGTACCCTTGTAGCAAAGAAACTAGAGGATAG
Organism: Hyalomma asiaticum; assembly: GCA_013339685.2. Taxonomy (NCBI): domain Eukaryota; kingdom Metazoa; phylum Arthropoda; class Arachnida; order Ixodida; family Ixodidae; genus Hyalomma; species Hyalomma asiaticum. Next base: position 98,647,267 of record CM023484.1, on the reverse strand, counting down.
CCAGATGTGTAATCCTACGTGATGCTCATATGACATTCAAACCAAGTAAGTTTGTTGATCGATCACAATGGTCAAGGAAATAGTAAAGTTAGTTAAAAGAGAAGAGAAGAATAATATCACTGGCCTTATATTTACTCAAAATATGTTACAACTGCTGTGTTTCTTTAGCCCACCGTCAATGCTAATTTCCCACAAAACATTTTCCAAGCACATGTTACTGAGCACGTATTCAGAAGATTAAGCACTGAGTGTTTTGGAACCATTTGTCATTTTTATTGGCTATAGCTTAAATAAAGGAAGCGCCAAGCTCTGTTTGCACGGGAGATGAACGATTTGTTTTACTAGATTATTTTGAAACCCAGCGAATTAGTTACTGCAGCACTTTATTACGAAGAATAAATAGTCACCTTTTGCATCTCTAATAAACAGGGCTGTGTCATGCGCGCAGATTGCAAATTTCCTCTTACAATGCATGTTAAGCAAAGAGTCCTGAATGTCATCAGCCTATCTTATGTCCACTGTAGGACGAAGGCCTCTCTCAACCCTCGCCATCCTTGCCTGTCCTGAGCGAGTTGATTCCATTTGACGCCTGCGTGTTAATTTCGTCCCTCCATCGAACACTCTGCCGAACGATGGTTTGGTATCCATTCCGTCGTTCTAACTGTCCATCGGTTATCTAGCCTTCTCATCACGTGGCCTTCCCATGTCAATTTTTTCTTCTTAATATCGTTCATTATGTCCGCGACCCCCGTTTGTTCTCTGACCCACTCGGCTGTCTTCCTATCCCTTAGTGTAACGCCTATCATTGTTCGTTCCATCGCCCGCTGCGCGGTTCTTAACTTCCTCTCTAGCTTCTTAGTAATTCTCCAGGTTTCTGCCCCGTAAGTCAGTACTGACAAGATGCAGTAGTTATATAGTTTCCGCTTGAGTGATAGTGGTAGATTTCTGTTCATGAGTTGGGAATGTCTCCCATATGCGCGCCAACACATGTTTATTCTATGGTGGATTTCTTTTATATTCGTGGGTTCTCCTGTCAGCAGCTGTCCTAGATACAGGTATTTTTCTACGACGTCTAATGTATGGTTTTCGATCGTGAAGAGACGTTTTTTCACTGTGCTACAGAGCATTATCTTTGTTTTCTGCATGTTCATCCTTAATCCTACCTTAGCGCTTTCTCGGCTTAAGTCATCAATCATCTTTTGGAGTTCGTCGCCATCATTGCTAAAGAGTACTATGTCGTCTGCACATCGAAGGTTACTCAGATATTCAGTAGGACAGACTGCTGGGCTAGTTGGTTATGCATCATGAAAAGTTCAACTTAGCGCGAATTACACAGGGACACAAGAAGAAACGAAACAGACATGACGGGCGCCCGTCCTGTCTGTCTCGTTTCTTCTTGTGTCCCTGTGTAATTCGCGCTAAGTTGAACTTTTCATGATTTTCATGATACTCAGATATTGGCCGTTAATCCTGAGGCCTGTCTCTTCCCAGTGTATGCATGTGATGTGCCACGCAGATTTCATTTCATAATGAAGCTTATTTATTGATATGTTTTGCAGCAGATTAATTGTACCTTTTTCGAAATCCCAGGGTTAGTTCCTGCAATGACATCGTTCTCTCATTCGTGCATTAGAACTGAACACGCAAGCGAACTTGTTGCTTTTGGGGAAATCTGAATAAACCTCAAGTAGAAATATATTGTCCTCGGCACAATGAAAATTGAATCTGTTTTTGCTAACAAGACAATCACCATGGGGTGATGTATTCTAAAAGCGTTTCGTGAAACGTTTATGTTATGTCTGCCCGAAAATTTTAGTAAGTCTGGAATGAAATGTCTTCGTCAAGTGCCTTAGAGGAAAGTGTCAGCGTTGCAATACGTCCACACAGTTTGCGCAGACATTTGAAAATCTAAATATTAAGCAAAATGCTACTGACGTCGCAATCGGATCAGGAATGGGCATTAACAGACGAGTTAAGGTGTGAAAAATGGAGCGGTATTCACCCCTTTTAAGGTGCATGATTATCACAAGGACCTCTCAGACACAGGTACTAATGAGACGCAGGTACTGGGCTCTGAAATACTTTTTCCTCATGACCTCTGTGACTTTACAAACTATGACTGCGTTCTGCACTTGTAGTGAAGGAAGCAAAGGATTGCGATCGCAGTAGTTCGAATGGGCTCTACATCAACTGCAGTGAACCTTTCCCGGTATAGCTGACCTACCATCAACATTGTTAGCCTGTTCCATGACCACAGTATTGAAATAGTGACTCTTGCCTTGCCTTATTTCGTTATGAAACCGCAAGCAAGTTTTTCTATATGCCTAGTTAACTGAGCGTCCGAACTAGCGTCCGGCTACATCAATCATTTCTTATTTTCGAACTAGCACTCACGATACCATAGTCGTAACCCCTTTTGCAATTTAGGATGGATTGCGTATCTAAAACATAGTCGTTCAGAGGCAGTGCATATGTAAAACATAGTTGGAGTACCCGGCCGCTCGACAGCCATCTCCCGTGCAAAGTTCTCTTCCACATCTCCTTGCGTTTCGCTTCGCCTAACAGTTGCTCCACGTTCTCTGACACACGCCAGAGATCTCCAAGTCAGCACACACGCCAGAACGTCCTGTCGATCGTCCTGAAAAATGCCCTCCGACAAGACACAATAGCGACGTCGATTTCTCCGCCATGCCATCTTCTGATTACGGCGCAGGACTTTAATTTTGATTTTAATTAGATCTTATTGGTACCCTCAATGTAAAACACTATATATATATATATATATATATATATATATATATATATATATATATATATATATATATATATATATATATATATATATATATATATATATATATATATATATGACCGGCCCTGATGGAGACGAGTTCGGAGACCAGATATTTTGAAGAATGACGACAGGCATATGTTTTCTAGGAAGTCCACAGGCTCTGATATCTAGACCTTACTTTGTTGAGTCTTAAGAAAATTTGATAACAAAAAAAAAGGTTTCCGGTTCTCTTACCCTTCAACTCCGATATAGGTTTTTCCCCCATAGGGTATTACATTCACACAAGGTGTAGTCAGTTTAGTTTTATGAATTATTTTCTCTCCATTGTACCTGCAGTAATCTAAGCACAAAAAGATTAATTTACGTTATTAGCAAGCAAGTTCTGCGGCCGGAACGATGAAACCTACACACCTAAGAAAAGCAGAGTACTATAACGAATAGTGCGATATGGTAGAGCTTTCTATCTGTAATATTAGGGAGTCACTGTTTTGGGCTGATATTACGAGATTTACCTATATTAGTGTTTAAATTACTACTAATAAAATTAACAGTTTTATTAGTAGTAATTTAAACACATTAAAACGTTTACATTCCAATGGGTGCTCTCTTTACCTTTAATGACACTGAGAAACACTGTGAGCGTGCTATGATATGCTGGTGACACGAACAGTCTGTCGGTTGCAGTGACATGATCTCATATGCCGTATGGGATGTCGACGAGAAATTTACCAAGAGGTCGGGCCATTGTCGTGATGATAACCTTTAAAGGGACCGACAACTGACCAGGACCTACGATTGTATTCTGGCAGAAATGAAAAAAACCGTGAATTATGGTGACAGATTCAAAAATACTCAATGGGGTTTGACTAGAATTTGTATTTTTGAACTGCTTTTGAAATTCGGAAAAGGTCGGTATGTCGCGCAGCGTTGCCGTAGAGATTTCGTACTGCTATATGGAGTCTTCGGTTTGATGTGCGTAGTCAGATGCTTTCATACGCACCATATTTAGTGCTCAAAGTTAGGGTGCGCATATTATTAAGCATCCCCGCTCTGTTCTGTGCTGCCCACGAGGCACGAAACAAATAAGTTGACACTGGAAAGCGGCGCTTGCCTTCGCGGCGCAACCGTGGAACGGTCGCTGCGGGCTGCGACGCATGCCCGCGCCGTTTTCCTCTCGTGTTTGCGAAGCCGGTATCGGATTTCACAGCGCGAATTCGCGAGTGCGATCACAAGTCATAGCAACATATAGGCTTGATAAATGCTTGGACTGGTGTAGCGCATTATGGAAAACGGGAAACGGTCAAACAGACCGAAACAAAAGGACAAAGCGCTCTGTCCTTTTGTTTCGGTCTGTTTGTCCGTTTCCCGTTTTCCATAATGCTCTATACCAGTCCAAGTACGTCGATCCAACTCGCCCAATCTTGTGGACTTGATAAATGCAACACCGATTTCTTTCTATTTAGGGTTTCACTAGTTTCCTTTTCCCATTGCCGGCTTGTAATCGCTATCGCGCTCACCTCCCACTGTTTGCAACTTTGTTGCCTGTAAGACTCCATAGTCACCGCAGATAAAAAATTCGGATTTTGTATGCTTAGCGCCGTTTTCGGCGTTAGCATTGGTGATTAGGCACACTGACCGGATAACTTTTCAGTTGCACTAATAAAAACAGGCACCATAAAAATTGGTTGTCGGTCCGTTTAATGTGGCAGGAAGTATATACAGACGTATAGCCTTCTTAAGCGTGGAATGTGTTTGGCTACCGTTGTGGGCGACCTTCGAGTGACCTTCAGCCATAAGCCAGAGTTGGTAGCCGTGACTTCAAACCAGAGCATCCGGCAACCGATACGGAAAGGTACTACGTACGGGTACACATACGCCAACATCTGGGCAACCTGTCGAAAGTTTAATGTGACAGGCATCTGCGCGCCAACCCCTTGTACAATACTGCATTACGTGCGCTAGTTAATTCCCGAACAAGTTACCAATATGTCGCTTCCGAGTTCTTCCTAACGTTTGTTCCAAGTACTACTGAAGCGGCAACTTCTATTGCGCTGATGCTTTGTCATTTGCAATTACTGCCTTTCAACGGCAGTTGCAGAGCACCGTACACTTGATTGTCATTTGACGCCAGCGATCTGCGAGTGTCGCATTGCGGCTTCCACTTGCTTCGAGGGTGGCGCTGCGAAGCCACGATGCGTGGAAACTGCACAGTGGCAACTTGCAACGAGGTTCAGTTCAATGCCACCATAGTCTCGAACCATACTCTCGAAGCACGCCAGGATGGCGCGCTCTTGTTGTTGTGTTGTGGGGTTTAACGTCCTAAAACCAGCTCTGATTATGAAAGACGCCGTAGTGAAGGGCTCCGGAAATTTCGACTCCATCGAAATGCAGCGCGCAGTGGTTTCGGGCTTCCGCCGTTTCGAGATCGGCTAGAGTTATTTAAATGGTGATCACTTCGACACGGTATGCCCGAGACGCGTTCTGTGCGCATATGCATCTGTTAAGTTTGCGGCTAGTACCATATCGAGCCAATGTCCCTTCACGGCAGCCTATTTCATGCTTACATGTATTATCCCTTACTGGAGGCCCGCATACATTTAACGCAGGAGCTGTTGAAGGTCCAGGCGGTGCCGTGCGTCGCACAATCTCACAGTGGTTCTTACGCAGGAGGGAAAAGCGCTCCCGCTCTTTCCTTTCACCTATGTACCCCTGCCGCGCTCGATCCACCCTTGCCCTCAGCCCATTGACGCATGATAGCGAACAGTAACGCACAGTAACGCGCACTAAAAGGCTTACATTGAAATTGCGGGTTCGGTCCCCGGTGCCAGAGGGGGGCGGCACCGTTTGATGCTCTAGCAGGTTACGTCACGTAAACAAAAGGAGGAAAGAACAACTTCGCAGTTTTTCACGCCGTGCAACTCGCTTGGATTTTTACTATCAAGATAAGGCACGGGCGACGCCACTTTGATCGCTGCCGCGCGGAGGTAACTTGCGACTTCAACCTCCACATATCTCGCTGACTTAATGAGAGACGCACGCCTTCTCCTTCTCCCTTTGTTCTTCTGGAACGGCGATCTCTGTCTAGTACGCTTGCATAGCGTGCCGTGCACGATGCGCGGAAGTATATGGTCGCCAGCAGTGATAGAGGTGCCGGTGGCGCATTTACGCTCGGAGTGTACAAAATACGTGTGGCTCTAGTGCGCCCGTATTTAAAGAAAAAATTGAAAATGGGGCGTGCTGGCGACCTACTGTTAACGGCGTGTTATTTGCCTTGATCAACTTTTACTTGGCTGTAGCCGTCATAACGAGTAATTGCGTCTAAAAATCACTGGTGAGTATCCATAGTCAGAAGAAGAGGCGTGCGTGACACGGATACAAGGGGAAGAAGTGAACAACACGAATCGCACGAATTTTTATTTGTGTAACGGTGTAGTTACTGCGCAATAAGTGAATTGTTACGACTAAAAATGCGCCGACGAGTGTCGCCATTGTGGTTACTTTATGCTTCATATTTTTATGTTTGCATCTCCATGCAAGGAAGACGCAAACATGAAATGCTTATCCAACTGCTTTATGAGTCAGGCGCACACAAGAAAATGCTCTGTGGCTTAAGAGCCCTCGCGGTTCCTGTATCACATGGTGGCTATTTACAAGAGACCAGGTTCCCGTAACTCCTGCTGCTGCAGCTTTTTGTTCTATCCCATCATCCCGTTTTATGTGCGAAGCACTTGGCGAGCGAAGGTCACTTTTCCGGCATCTATCTATCTATCTATCTATCTATCTATCTATCTATCTATCTATCTATCTATCTATCTATCTATCTATCTATCTATCTATCTATCTATCGTGGACAAGCGACCACTTTTCCGCGGCGGCTCGTACACGCCGAGCATGTGTTGTACGTTAAACTATTGTCCCAGAGTTCGCGGCGCTGGTGCTTGTGTGACGCCAGTTTCGCTTCCAATCTGTTAATCGCTCTCACAGAGATGTAGCGAACATTACACACATGTGCAGCTATCCCGCAGCACCTTCTTCCGGAACTCTTCTCGAGTGCGCAGGAAACAAACAACGTTTACGGTATGTACTACATTAACGCGCCGTAGCGGGCATCTCTCTTCGACGAATCAGACACCTGTACACTAGCGTTAGTTCCCCCGTTGCCTTGTCATGAGCTACTCTATGGCTGCCTCTCGTTCTCTGTGAAGCCAACGTTACGCACACAACTGCACAGTTCGCACGAAAACGATGATCGTGCGCGCAACACTACATACTAAGCAATTCTGCCCAGGGAACTTCCTGCTCGCAGCTTCGCATGACAGCGAATCCCGCAGCGATTCCTGCCGATATTGTTATGTAGGTATGTAGGAACTACATGCTGTAAGTGTTATGGTAGTTACTTCAGTATATCCGAAGTGTTTTAGTGGCCCGGAAACTTGAAGCGTGGCACGACAAAAGACAGGACACTCGCAGTTTTCATACTTGCATGAAATAGCCGCAAACAAAAGCGCTCTCTGTTTGTGGCTTCCTCATCAGCAGGCGCAATGTGCATCCCTGAATCGGTGCATTCCGTAAACTACGTTGCACAGTGCTTTAACCAGACCCCACGGTCATTTTTGAAGCTGCGGAGTATACCCCAAAAAGAAAAGAAAAAGGATAGCATGGTTGCTTACCCTCGTGACAAGTGTCTAAAATATATTCCACTGGAGCACTCCACTGACCTGTGGGCTCGACAAACACCACTTTATCTGAAAATGCTAAAGTAAACAGTTGTAAATGCGGCTATGGTCCTCGTACATAATCTGTTTAGCAGCACCTTAAGTTATTACTCATCACAGCCGCACCTTTCAAGTTGAAAAGTTCAGACGGAGCATTTGGTATTGCTTATCGCAAAAGCTTACAGGGCAATTTTCCGTAGTTTTACCTGAGTAACAGGTGCTGCGTGCATCGGATGTTATGTGCAGCACAGAACGCAATCTCGGGACAGTGTCGACCCATAATTACGAAAAACGAGAAGTAACGTTTCGTTTTCTTTTCAGTGATGCGTATTTCAAGCCGACGGATGCCGCTAATTAAAGGGTCCCTGAAACGTTTTTTTTTTACATTGCGTCACTGATTAGGCAACACAAATGTAAAATCATTCACGCCATAAATAAAGCGAAGCACCATGCGCTAAGGCAGCTACGAGCTTATTTCTGTCGCCTTCCTCCTTACCACTGCTGTTCCTCCTCAACTCGATCAGATGCGGAGTGCGCGCTAGCGACGACTGCGCCTCCCGCGTCAGCCGCTGTGCAGAGTCCTACGTAGCGACATAGCGCCCCGATATCTTTACTGAGCTCCCCGGCCTCGGCAGTGCTAGCCTCTGTAATAGAGCGCCGGCGACTCGTGTGTACGCCGCCAGATGCCGCGACGATACCGGTGGCTGAAACGAAGGAGCACGTTGTAGGAGGATGCTTTTGAAGTTATATTGGGAAAATTACGTACACGTTACTTCTTAGGGGGCCAATCAGCGGCCTCACATTCCATCGTTCGATAGGCGGGGGCGTTTGAAAACGCATTTCGACGAGCCGCTGTGATCTTTTGCGATGCGCGTGTTCAAAGCTTTATTTTCAATTACACACTTTACGCAGAGCGCTGAAATCTGTCCTCTAATGATCCTAATGACTCGCTCTACCGGATCACCATGTTTTCACAAAATCGTCAAAACCGTTTCAGAGTCCCTTTAAGGCCGCGCACTACGCCATGGTTCATGTGAGTTCACCACGTCTCATATTTGCGTAAAGCATGGCTGCTTAGTGCATTGTTTTGTTTTGAACCTGCTGTGTGGTGCGGGTTGGCAGAGCGAAGAGACAAGACAAGAGAGAAGATGACACATTGCGCTGTTTCTTGTCTTTGTGCCTTCGCGCTCCAAAATCCGCTCGAATGAATTTCCAACAAGCCCAGGCCCCGTGAACTCTCCTGTACTGAGTCCGTCGATAATCGACGTCCTACGTCGTACAAGAAGAGACGTTGTTCCAGTTGCGTGCCCTGTAGAGAAATTTCCTACAAGAGCATTTTTTCATCGGACATTAAAATTCTACCCATTGTACAAAGTTCCTGAGACGCCGAATGATTCTTTCTCTGATACCTTAATCAGCGCCAGCGGCGATTTAATGGCATACGCTAGGTTCTTCCAAAGCTTAGGCGCGAAAGAAATAAGGAAAAAGACGGTATCTTTCCGTAGATAGTGTGGCATAAAAAAAGCGTGGCTGGTGTACCTTGTGACGCGAATCGTGTGTTATTAGGATTTGTATTTCAGAAATAACAATCTTGTATGAAACTTGTCTTGGTATTAATTTCAGGGTATCGCTCAATGAGAACTGGACAACTCGCTGACTTGAATACAGTTTGTGCGTACTTGTAAACAGGCATTATAGGAAAAGTGGCTTTAAGCAAATAATGCTAACAAGCAAACTTTGAATATGGGGAATAGAGGGGTGACTACAACGTAAAACATGAAGCAATAGTGAAAGTTGGGCTACTTGGTAAACAAACAGCGTGCGTCGTGTGTTTTTTCTTGTGCCTCCTTCTTTTGAGAGCTGTTAGTTTACTAAAGACGCAACGTATCATTATGATATGAGCGGTGGCTTCATTACAAATGCAGTGCTTGATTTTTTTCTTGCCCTGTGGACATAAGCGTACATTGAATGCACCTGCAGGTACAATACATACTCCTTACGTATAAATTCTCGCGTCCGTTCAAAAATGCAATTCCCTTGAAGGGCAACACTGGTGATTTTTCTGTCTCCACTGATCTTAGTGAAATTTTTAAGTACATATCCTCCTCGGTAACGTAATAATATATGCCAAGCCAGGGGGTTGCAAGTCACTTAGTTTTCCTCAAAACAAAGCTTTAAATTTTTTAGCGGATTCCCACCCGGGCAACCCAGTGTGTTTGACGTCATTACCAGCGCTGCCTTTCGAGCAAGTAGGCAGTAAAAAACAAGACAGCAATAGTTCAACGCGCAAATCATCGCTGTAACATTCACAAAAGCTGTTATAACTTAATACATCCTCGGCTGACTTCACCACCGCCATCCCTGTGGCACCACTTACAGATTTTTCATGGCGAGGAGGCTGCGACAATATCGCATACGCTGCTCGAAGCGTCTACCCGTTTCAGTTTCGGTTTGAACACGCCTTTCAGTCTGTTATTTAATATTATTTGTGCGTTTCTGAGCAAACTCAACCACCCTGGCTGCCACAGGACTTTCGGTACGATTGGAAAACACCCACATCAGAGTTCCTCTTTAATGGGACCTACAACCAATTTTTAAAGTACCTAAGGTATCTCTTTACTTCAACGGAAAGCTTGCCGGTCACATTGTCATGAAGTGACAACTGAGAAAACGCCTTGAAACATTCTTTTTCTTGGTTGCAAACTATGCAAAAAAGACACACGTTGCAAAAAAGACACACGTTGCAAACAATTGCTTCCCGCAACAGAGCGCATGCACTGCGGTTTAAAGCAGTGCATGCCACTGGCCGCGAAGCCAGCGCCGCTTCTTAGAGGTGAATTCTTTAATGCATAGAAAGCAAATAGTAAAGAGGGGATCCGTTTTTATGCAGCCACTGCAATTTTAAGCCCAAGGTATCGTCATATGAACAGCAGCAGGCGACGTACAGCAACTGAGACTTCAGAACGCCACGCCAAGTTTCAGTTGCCGCAATTTCAGTTGTCGGTCCCTTTAAGTACCCATTACTTCGTCGTTCTTTTGTGTGACTATATCTGGGAACAGTCGTTCTTTTGTGTGACGATATCTGGGAAAAACCACGAATGTAAAGAGACTTCTGTATAAATGTTTCATATGCCACTTTATTTTGAAAAAGATTCGGTACTCAGTTAAAACGAATCAAAATTTGATGTTCGACGTCCATAGTTCTTCCAAATGCACAAGTAAAAGTCCATAACGCTTTAGCGCAGTACAATATAACTTATAATAACAGGAAGATGTAAATAACCTATCTTCTTCAGGAAACACACAAGCTTTCATCTACTGCAGCAAATGTATGAGCAAGGAGTTCTTCTGTAGGTAAAAATTAACGGCTTGTGCTACACCTCCGGAACATCGGAAGGCGAAAGCGTGCTGCCTCTTTGGTAATGCATTGTTATGCGCTACCAAAGAGGCAGCACGCTATAAGTAAAAGCAGTCATATCGAGAACCCCTAAATGTCGAGAACCCTAAATAGATTGGGAGAAAGGGCGGCTCCATAGTGACGTGTCATCACAGTTGGACGTAGGCCTAAGTAACGTGAGGACCAACTCGCGACGGAGTCGCGGCAACTCTGTTGGCTACTGTATATTGCATGTGGTGCACACAAAGAACGATGGTTTTACTGACGCCCAGTGACTGCGGCATTGATTTCGGCGACATTTGGGCGACTGCGTTCACAATTCATCGTATTGTCCATTGCGAAGGGACTGGCTTGCAGACGCTGGGCGACGGAAACCTTCAAATGAAATCAGATATTTCATACGTGTATCCTATCCCCGACGTACGGAGAGTGTTAACAATGCATGCTCACAAAATGCAAAATGTCCCTTTTCCGCCACGTGACAATCGCGTCTGTACTGCTGTAACGAGCCTGAAATCGAGACTTCCAGGAAATCTCGAGTTCTCTGGAAGAAATGGCGCGATAGCAATTAAAACGAAAAGCCGACCAAAATGGCGTCGCCAACAGCACCGCTTTTGTTGGCGTTTCGTTTTTATTTCTATCGTCTTTAATGAGCCTCGATGACGAAGTGAATCACACGTCTAACTAAATGCCAACGCAGTCAGTTCGACCTTCTCAATCACATATGCGAGAGCACATCCGTTTTTTTTTTTTTTAGTGCACTGCATTACCAGATGTGCGGTAGTCTCGCTCCACGTCAACCCACGGGCGGTGCGCACGAGTATGCCCTAGGATGCGGTGTGCGGACGCACGCGACACGTCAACCTCAAGGTCGCCACCCTATAAGCTACATTTTATTCACACAAATAACCGTAAAGTAAAAAATAGGGCTTAATTTCAAAGAAACCTCCTAATTACTTCAACATGCATTAAATGCATGTTGCAGACGTATTTCCATGGCATGGCGCTCTTATTGCCTTCCTACGGTGATACGACGTCTTGTGCCATCTTCGGCGGCGATTTCTTTTCGGGAAGATCATTCCTGCCTTTTTCCAGAACGTGTGCCCATGAAACACATAGGGCCTTAATGTAGAGGACGAGTAAGCTGTCGCTTCGAGCCACCGGTATACAAAGTGCGCCTTCTGAATTTCTCATCAGGAACCACAGTTGGGGTGCTCGGTCAGTCAATATCTCATTAAAGCAAATCCAACCACATATCCCCACTATTAAACCTATAAAATCGGTCTCAATGCTGCAGCTACTGTTGTGATGACAGCCCGTCAGTACGCAAATGTAATATGAGAGAAAAGACGTGCCAAGGCAGAGCCATCCGTTGAACACAACATTGTACGCACCCATTTGCTTAATGCATAATAGGGTGTGTTCATTCGTGAATTCCTCAAAATTTTTTGCGGAACCGGCTTGTTCAGGCAACTGATGTTAGGAACTTGTTAAGCAAAACTTACCTGCAGCTCCTTCTGTTACATAATGCGTAGCAATACCTGCGATGACAGCTGGAAGCAGTTATGAAATATTAATTGCAAAAAAACGTTTTCCCGAGAAAAGCACCAAACATCAAATCGTTGAACGGTAATTTCCTTCTCAATTAACTCACTATGATTTCACTGTATATTGTTGAAATTATTCTAACGTGAAAATAAGGCACAAGTGTCTTATGAACTTGCATAATATATTACGGCTACATATGATTGATTTGTGGGGTTTTACGTCCCAAAACCAGCTCTTATTATGAGAGACGCCGTAGTGGAGGTCTCCGGAAATTTCGACCACCTTTAACGTGCACTGACATCGCACGGCACACGAGCCTCAACATTTCGCATTTCATCGAAAGGCAAGCCGCAGCCGGGATTCGATCCCGCGACCCTCGGATCAGCAGCCGAGTACCATAGCCACTATAGACCACCGTGGCGGGGCCTGTAGTCAAGAGGACTCTGCTGATAATGATATTAGTGGGTGTAGGGACTTTTTGTCCTTCTGTGATGTTTCAACCACGGCGAGGCGATGTGGCTTGGCTTATAGGCGTACTCCCGCACACAGGATGGACGTTGTGGGAGCAGGAGAGTTTTCTCAAGAGACCTGCGACGTGGGGAGGAAGGTAGCGCATGGCTGCCGGCGTGATAGGCGTAGGAACGAATATTCTTCGGCTCAACACAGTGAAAATACAAGAGCGAGACGGAGGGACGGCGGCCACACCGCCACACCGAGAGACGCGATACGAAGCGTCACCATTGCTTCAAGGCTCTCTCGACTGCCGAGGGACACTTTTTGCCCGTGTCAGACCGAGGGGCGGCCTGAATGTCAAGAACGTCTGTAAAATACGCTTTGAGTATGCCTTAGCCATGGCCGCGGCCTTGGATCCGGAGGAAATCCAAGAGGACACGATGTGTCCCAATGACGTTCTGAAAGTTTTTGGTGCGTACCCCACACGAGAAAAACGCAGACGCTTGCGCCAGGATGCAAGAAAACAGGCTCGGCAAAGGCACGTTTGGGGTGACGGCGTACCTGGTCTCACCAGGAATACGTGTAGAAGTCATATGAGAAGTCAACGTGGAAGTCAACAAGGCTCAACACTGAGCGAGAATTGTAAGTCATCTGAAGCTGGGTGCTTCTGATAAGTACGCTGTGAGTGTGGAAGACTGGTACACAGGGCTGACGTGTGTCGCAATCTGGGAAGCAAGTGGTGCCGCATCTGCGGCATACGATCGCCAGCGGCAGATCACCGGTGCGACCAGAAATGCACATTGTGCGGTGGCTCGCACCACACGGCGGCCAAGGAATGAAGGGGCAAATTTCAAGTTCTTTATATCGTCAGAAGACGACGCCTGCAGCAGCGCGGCTCTCCAAACAGCTGCAGGTGATTACACAGCCCGATGTCAGCATGGCGGGCGGCAGCAGCCGCTCGCGCACGGCAGTTACGCTTAAGTGCGGCGGAACCAGGACCTGCTCTCAATCCAGAGGGCCGCCAAGGCGCACACCAAGCCCGGTGAAATAGAGGAGAGCAACCAGACGCCTGAGGTAATCGAAGAAATAACCCACCTAGCAGAGAGACTCGGAAAAGTCTTACGGAAAGGCTCAGCAATGACGGATGTTGGAGTGACTGCTCAGGATAGGTAGACAAAATAAGGAAATCATAAAGCTCTTGGTGCAAAAAGTAACAGTACTAAATGAAAAGGCAGCAATTAGGGCGATAGCCATGGTTCGAGGGCAGATCAAGAAAGCAAATTACTACGAGGAAGCTCCGGGAGAGGACCAAGGCATGGTAATGTAGCATCGTGGCGCGCGATCACAAAGAGACTGCAATCTGGCAGTGTAACGGCGCTAGTTTTCAATGGCGGAAGGCTCACGTACGGCAGTTTTTGGCGGCTCAGGCAGAAAAGCTGCAGATTTTATTATTACAGGAGACACTATGTGACGAACCTACCCTACCAGGCTTTAAAACCGTGTCGGTCAGGAACGAGGGGGGAGAGGACTAGCCACGGTGATCAGCAAAAAAATGTAGCCTTTATTTAGCACTGAATGCAGTCTGGACAGGATACGATAGCGGCCGTTTTCGTCGAAGTACGCGCCTTTGTGCTTAATGACCATAGCCCGTCGTCGGACCAGAAACAAACGCTTCACTCCCTGCTTAAGGCGACATCGATAGCCAAGCACTCTCCCTTGATAGTTGCCGGGGATTATAGCGCCTCTCATCGTGTGTAGGGCTATGTCAGACAAATGATAAAAGGAGAGAATCTGGCGAACGTCCTGGATGATCTCGCATTTACGGTAATCGCACAGGCATATATTTCCCCACTAGGCTGGGACAAACGCTTGATTTGGCAGGTGTAAGGAATGTAGGGGCCGTCATGTGGGTGAATAAGCAGGGGAATCTGGCCAGTGACTAGTTCACAGCGTCAGTAACTCTAAGGGGGACGCCCTGTTGACCATGGTATTTGGGACCACGACTGCGATGAGCTTAGAAAATCTAGAAACGAGCGATGGAGCACACGTTCCTCGTATGGCGAAGCAATCGTTTCATTCACGGAGCATGTAGAGAGGGCTACTAAGGTAGCACAAAATGAAGCAGGAGTCTCAAGTAGGGACCCGCACCTAGCACATCCGTTAGAGGCCAAATATTCGATTCTGATGAAACGGAAAATGCAACGACTAGACGGTAGGCTGAGTGAAAAGGTTTCGGAGCTAAGCAGAGAGATCTAGAGATGCGGTGCGAAGCTCTACAGGCTCTTCTACCGTTCTTGCCACAGACATGATGCGTAACAATATGATTATGAGAGACGCCACAATGGAGGACTCTGCAAATTTCGACCTCCTGGGGTTCTTTGACGTGCACTGACATCTCCCAGTACACGAACCGCGACATTTCGCCTCCATCGAAATGGAGCAGCCGCGGCTACGATTCGCTCTCGCGACCTTCGGATCAGCAGTCAAGTGCCAGACCCACCAGACCACGGTGGCAGGGCTATAGAGGAGAACCCTGATATATACGTATGAACATGCATAAATGGATTAAGGCTCCTCCCTACCCTCCCCGCCCCCCCTGAAATAATCCTAGCTAAGCCCCTAATCATGCGACACCCTACTTGTGAACTTCTAACCAAAGAATGGAACGCTTTCTCACAGCGCTCCTTAATGTGCTGATATTTAGAAAGGTCTTATTCCGTTCCTGAAAAAATCCCTTGTTCCTCTGATTATGTAAACCGAAGAAAGTTTTTATACAGAGTTCCTGTTACATCTCTGTTGATGACGTAGGCCATTCCAAATAACTAATTTCAAATATTTGTACGGTGTAATGTCTTGTTGCACAATTGTGTACGAATCGTGCACATGGTGTCTTTGTGTCAGGCCGTATTTTCCGTCTAAAGGCCGCCGCCACCTTTCGCAGTGTTTTCGCTTTTGCTTCATTTGCTGTCAAGTGTGCAGAAAGAAATGAAACGCAAATCAAACCATACCAAGCAAACTGGCTAGTCGTCTCTAAAATAGAAAAATATGATTTACTTACTTTTATTGTCCTTACAACTGCGCGATTTGCAACAAAACGGAAATTGTTGATCCTCCGAAGAGCTTGTGATGCATGGGCTATCATCCTCAGTATCAGCGCACCTGTAAGACCGATCCCATATAAATAAATATATTATGTTCTCGATAGGCAGTCGTAAGCCGCATTTAAATATCGACAAGTGAACACATGAAGGGATACGCAATCGTTCACCTCGCCAGTCAATACAAGCACACGCCTTGACCAGACCCATGCCCTCGTGGTGCGAAGCTATGCACAAACGCATAGCTTTGCGATATCTTGTTTTGTTTTTACCTGGAAGTTTGGCGCAACCCACTCTGGTGGATCGGCCATGGATGGCGCAGCAAGAGATACCCTGTGCACCCTTTGCAGGGATACCCTTTGCGATACCCTCTGCTACCGGAGAAATCGGCCTAAACTTTTTCTTCTTTTGCTTCTGCTTGAACATAGCAGTAGTGGGTGCAGGTCACGTGCACATTCCACAGAAGAAGTGCACGTGCGCTCTTTGTGACCAGAACTAATGATGATGACAGTTTTGTGATACGCGGCACACTTTGCGCACGCAAGAAATGGTTCGCATTTGGAAAATCAGAATAGGCAGAACTCCATTCCCAAGACGGGTGCATTACAGGTCAACGGGAGCATAATAATAATATTAATGGGGGTGAGGAGGGGAGGAAGGGAGGGGGGCGATTGACTATACTGTTGTCAGCGGGGGAGATGGAAATCGAGATTAACTGAGGGTGTTAATCTGAGCAGAGGTGCGAAATCACCTTCGATTTCAAACGCAATAGCATGGCCGCAGTTTACAGCACCCCAATGTTTGTTTACCAGCAAAATGAGCGTACGATCTTTAAGACGAATTAAAGGCAAGGTTGCATGTCTAAATTGAAAATGCTTGTGTTTTTCTCAGTTCCTTTTCTCTGCAGTGTGTGCGTACGCGCGCCGTTTGACCCTCAGTATGTAAACTGGGGGTTTCAAAAAAAGTGAATCTATCGTTGGAAGTTAGCGCTGTGCGAATTAAAATGACCTACTCATTGCCGCTGTGCGACCTACTCATTGCCGCGCCTGCCAAAGTAGTACATCCCGTACCAACAGGCCTCCACCTTAATTGTCTTCAGAGACATAGCTCGCGTTCATTCAGCCGCTAAATACCTGTAAACCATCAATGTCGATAATTGGTTTGTCCGCAGTGCTGAGACACTACTTCTATATTACTTTAATATTTCGAGAGTGTGGCCGCCTTTCGAGGCCGCGTATTAAACGCGCGGAATGTAACTTAAAATCGGCAGGTCATACCAAAGACCATCATAATTTAGCCTGATGCTTATATATATATATATATATATATATATATATATATATATATATATATATATATTGACTGCTGTTCAAGCAAAAGATTTTATTGCTTATATCGGTCTTGACGTGAGTAAATTGTAATCCTGCTGATCTTTCTGTGTTTTGTCTCGCATTGCTGAGGTCTCGCTCAAAACTCCGATATTAACGACAGCTCGTAAAAAAAAGAAAGAATGCTCATTTTGACTGCACGAACCCGCAACGCCTATTTGTGCCACTGAATTTGATAAAGAGGTTATATTAATGCGAAAGCTTTACTGGCGTAGTCGAGCGAGTCTCGCCGTGTGTCTCCGCTTGGCCTTCAATTCAAGCAACGAATAGATACCGCGTGACTAGATCGACTGTGGTTCGGTTGAGGACAGGGCGCCAATTTCTGCAGCCCATGTAGAGAGCATGGCTAAGCGTCCGGGGGGGTGGGGGATTAAGAGAAATGGGACAGAAAGGGATAGAAAGGAGAGAAAAATCGTAGTAGAGGGCTCTGAAAATTTTGATCACCTGGGGTTAATTTAACCAGCACTAACAACGCACAGTAAATGGGCCTCTGGCATTTTCGCCTCCATTGAAGATACGACAGCCGCGGCCGGGATCGAACCCGCGTTTTTTGGGTGGCAGGCAAGGAGGTTTAAAACAAAAAAATTCTGGCCTGGAGATTTTGTGCTAAAGTTGAAACCGGCGGCCGCCATCTTACTCAGGGCATCGATTAACAGCATCCAAATAGCACAAAATAAAAAGCGTTTTCCTCAGCCTTCTTAACCCCTTTAAAGCGGTCAGCTTTGCTAGACATACACTGCATGATGTGCCTCTTTGTGCTACGGGTGCTGGGGTGAAACTTGACCATCGCGAAAATTTGTGTGTAATATCGCGGAATTGATACTCGGTCGATGGTACTTTACTGATCCAAAACAACGCGCTTTTACATTATAATTAGTCTAGAGTTTACTTTAGCAGATTGAACATATCAAACAAACAGCAAACATTAGATAATGTGCTGCCATCTGTGAGACATCGTGAAAAACATATCTCAACTACCATGGCCTCCGAGACGGGGGGCGCGCCCGCCATCTCGGAGGCCATGCGACTACAGCAGAGCCTGTATGGTTCCGCCGTTCTAGGACAGGGAACATATCATACCCAGCAAACAGCAAATATTAGATAATGTGCTGTTTGTCATCTCACGGACGATAAGGCGATGCTTGTTGCAGTTGCCCGGAAGAGGTCTCTAGAAGAACAAATCGAACTGCTGCCAGATAGTTAACGCAAGAAGGACGACAGGATGTGACCATTTACGAATAAAAGTGTCACACCTACGCGCAGTTCATAATATAGAACCAGAACCATGTGACTACATCACTGTACAATATTTTCATGAAGTTGATATAAAAGTGCTGTTAAAGCGATCGAACACCTCTACCGTTACTATAGACACGTCGCACGCGCGCGTGTGTGTCTCCGTGTGTGCGCGTGTGTGTGTGTGCGTGTGTAACAACACACATTATAAGTATGCACTGAGTGGTTGAAGTGCAGACTAGGGGCCGGATTTCGCTATCGCGTTCAACTGTTAAAGGCGAAGCTTAAGGGTCCCCCATTTTTTACTTGCTTCTTGTGTAAGTGCCACATTGTAATATGCGCTGCTTATTTCTTGACTGGTTCAGTTCTTATTGCCGTTGTATTTTACTCCTTAGCGAATTAAAGATTATTTTTCACCAATGAAAGAAACAGAGATAATCTATTGGAAGGTAGAGAGGGTGCCCTGATCTAGTACGCCGCGGCCTTCTACTCTACTTTGGGGACAAGGCAACAGGGGAAAAGAGCGACGAAGCATGATGATGGTGATAAGAATGAGTAATCCATATATACATAATAAGACATCACTGCTTGCGCAAAGGGGACATAGAAGCTAGTAATAATATTTCATTACGCTTTATACCAACTAGCCCAACTGTCTGCCTTAACGCCTATGTACCCCTTGACAACTGATAGCTTTCCTGGAATGCAGTTAGCCCAGCTTATGGCAGCTATTCACTTCTGCAAAACAGCGTTCTAAGACGCGGAAAATATCAACTCAGCTCTCTTGACATGAACACTCATAATAGTCAAACCCCAGCACGTGTAACTAGGACCTCGCCTCCATTAGTTGGGCGATTATTCTCTGCAGGGAAACGCACTCGAGGATTATGAAAAAGGTCTAATAGTCGCATAATGGAAAGAAACCATTTTAGCTGCATTTAAGTCTATTAGTCGCTTTTCATAATCCGCAATTTTCGCAATGGTATAACGAACGTCTGGCATCCAGTCCCTTTCTCTAGAAAAAAATGACCTTGTAGCATTTAGTAATTCTTTATGCTTGCCTATTCCGGGTGAAATACAGCTTTCATCTATCGCTTGTACTCCCATGTCAGCCAGCCTAGAGGCCACCGTCTATTGCTGTGGCACGAACGGAGGACAGTCGCGAAATACTGTTTTCTAATCTCTGATACATTAGACAGCGCTCAGAATTCGAACTGTACGCGCGATTGAGAAGGTGTGCGTAGCGCCGAGTTAAGCCGGCGACCAGGTGAAACCTGTGCAGTATACTGGCACAGCTGCCGTTTACTCTAGCCGGGAGGAAAAACTCGCGTCGCTCTGTTTCTCGCAAATGCCTGCACTGATGGCCTGTTTGAGACCAGTATGTTGCTTTGCAAACTCTCATGACTGACCTCAAGGAAGCGATCACGTCAGTTAGTGGTTATAGTATTATCGAGGGCTTCCACAATATCTAACAGACGAACCGAGAAATGTTGTCATCCCTACAAGAGCAAGCGTCTTTAACTTTCCTCTTCGTCTCTCTCTCTCTTTTCACCTTTCTCGGTAGTTCCTCACCCTCGGCCACACTGCCTGTTTCGGGTGCGACTTTTCAAACAGTGTGGTCGCCGAAAGCGCCTTCGTTTTCGGTTCGCTCTAGTAGGCAGACTTCAAGGAAATACGACCTGCCACTTAATCGTCCGTGGATCACGGCGACCCACGGATTCTTGAATCCTTGTCAACATCCAAAGACGACGGGCTCCCTACGTTCAGCGGGCGAAAGTGCGAATTTTCACGTAGCTCCTAATGCGCACTTGTGATCCCTAGCGCGTCGGATAAATGCTTGTGCCGATATCAAACACAAGCAACGCTTCCCAAACAAAAAGGCATCATTTTTCACGCACTCATAAAAATGTCGATTAATTGATTAATCAATTAAAACATCACAACGAAAGCAATTAATCGATGAAAGGCTAACTGGACGAACAATTAACGATTAATCGATTAAAAAATTTAATCCACCATCCCTATGCAGGACATGCTCGCGCGATGCAGGCATAGTCTGTTTCAGGAGTTCCGTGCGGCACTATGGAAGCTACAAGCCCCTTCTGCCAATCAGGAGGGCAAACACGTGTTAAACGTGTCCCTCCGCACCATGGCATCTGCCAGTCGCGAACCGTACAGCGACAGGAGAATCCTTGGAAAGGGGAGTAGAAGGAAAGAGTGAGGCCCCTCTTGGCAGGAGTGGGCTCGTAGGATGCGTGTCCGAACAATGGCATTTCGTCCCGCCGCGGAAGAATTGGGCGCTCGATGGCCTCGTGGCCTTGCCTCTGCTGCACGGAACTCCTGAAACAGACTAAAGTGAGTGAGCACGCCGGTCCATCTGTGCTAAAGTTGTGTGCGCTTTGGCAACTGCGAAAACGGCAAGCTGCGTCGACCATAGAACCGTATTTGCTGCCGTAAAACGAAACCGTGAATAAATTAACACCATCTTCCCAAAGGGAACCCTGATGGGATGCGAAGCAGCAGCGTTGCGCACGGGTGGCGTCACGGGTTGAACGGCGGTAACGCTGGTGCTTCGCATCCCATCAGGGTTCCCTTTGGGAAGATTGTGTTAATTTTTTGCGCGTGAACCGACGAGTCGGCGGTGTAGCGATCGGCGGTCGCGGTAGCGGGCCGAGCGGCGGTAGCGGCAGGTGTTGCGGGCGAACGGACGAGGCGGCCGCTGCGGGCGCTGCGGCGAGCGCGCGGCAGGCGAGGGAGAGAGTGACGTCAGCGCGCACTGCGAGGGGAGCGTGACGTCAACGCGCAGCTGCGGCGTGACCTACTTGGCACCGCTCCAACACCTGCGGCGAGGGGAGCGCGTTGCGGCGCATTCGTACGGAGGCACGGAGGGACAGCGTTACACAGGCTAGTCAAAGAGCTGCATCGCATCTAAAGACATGCAAACAGTGCAGAACATGTGGTTGTGTATATGAGCGGCTTAGCAACCCAGAACAACAAGCCTTCGCATGCACAATCGGCCCTAGCTGAGCTTAACCACAACCATTTTTTTTAAGAAACTCTCATGAAATGTAACAAACTCCTCAACAAAACCTTGCTTATCATCTGATAGTGCTACTTAAACTCGCGAATAGCCGATATCGGCGGTGACAATGCTTAGGAGGTTACGATATGCTACGATTACAAAGGTTAAAAAAAGCACTTACTCTTCTATGGTAAGCTTCCTGTCAGTTGTATCGCACGTTGCTCGTTTGCACTCATTGTTTATATGAAGTGGAGTCTGAACGTAATAGTGTTTGTATATACACGCATCTGAGAAACGAAAGCCACATAGGAAATCCCAGTAGTAATATCACCAACGTTGAACATGGTGACAGGCAATTCTCTTTAAAATTCATCCCCATATTCTCACTGGAAACACAGATTTCTGTCTTATCTTGCAATATTTCCGGAAAGTGTTTCACGTTTTTATTATTTACCTGGCATGTTTCTAACTTCCGACACAGCGGTCACGCTCGCAAAGGCCCTGCATTTCTTCGTGCCACGTTCTCAACGCTACGGGATTTGCACACTCAGTTGTTCTTTTCATCGCCAGATTAATTTATAGGGTTGATTTACGTCCCAAAGCGACGAAATGATATGAGAGACGCCGTAGTGGAGGGCTCCGGAAATTTCGACCACTTGGTGTTCTTTAACGCGCACTGACATCGCACAGTACAGGTGCCGGGCGGGCCTCAGAATTTCGCTTTCGTTGAAATGCAGCTGCCACGACCGGGATAGATCCCATAACCCTGGGATCAGCAGCTGACTACCACAACCACTACACCACCAAAGCGAATTCATCAAATAAATTTGATGAATTCGCTTCGTTGTCTTACAAGTGCGCGCAATCATTACTAACGGAATACGCTCACAGATCAGTCAAAGATATAGAGAGTTTTGCTTTAAAACAAACATCTATCTCGTATCGAGAGTCGAAAAATAAGCTGCGCAGTAGAAAGTTGCGGTGCAACTTACAACTTACGAACTTCACTTTGCCTTCTTCAAGTGCATATGCTCGGAGAGAGAGAGCAGTGCAGTCTAAATACAGAGTGTGTGTGAACCTCTTCTGTTTAAAGACATTCATCCGACCAAACTTGCTGTCACATGCTGCATTCGTGTGTAAAATATTCCACACTCTCCTTTGGACATTTACTTTAATTAAAATAGTACAGTTGCCTTCAGCATTACCGTGTGTACAATTTTATTGCAATTGTAGTGAAAGGCTCGAAATGAGATTTGCCTTGCGGTAGTAGTTGCGTCGGGCACGATTGCCAACAGAAAATGCGCTTTTGCTAAGAAAACGGGCTGCTAATGGTCCATCAGCAGAAACACGTCTGTGAAACCTCCTCAGAAGATTGCATAGGCAATGTGTTTGCATTCAGTGGCCATCGTACCGTACAAAGACTTTGAGACGAGTGGCGGCTGCACGTATATCAAGGAAGCCATATCTAAGGTATATCGCGCTAGGGGACATTTATATTCTGTATATCGCATGAAAATTCCTCTTCACGAGATGTGACAGTAATCATGGTGACGTTGTTGTCACAGGTGGTTTTAGCTTGGCAGGACCTGACCGGCTATTGCTCCCGTCTCTGTCCACGTCGCATGCGTCACCCATGTGTCACTCAAGACTGTCTCCTGCCGAAGTGTTAAAAGAAGGGCCGCGCAATATCTTTGCATCCAAAGACTCGCTGATACAATGTTAAAAGCAATGCCAGAGGCTTAAATTAGGCATACGATACAGCGATGGCAAGGAGATTTAAGCTTTAAGACGTGGCTGATGCAAACATTGTATCCGTGTGCGAAAATTATGGTTGTCGGTAGTAAAGAAGCTGCCGACCCGAATTAAAGGATGTCCCAGTAGTGGCCACTTGGCTAAGAACAATATTTAAACCATGCATGGTCTCCCCTCTAATAAGACCATTAGAAGAACAACCGCAACCAGGACATACTATGCCATGTGTTTGCGCGGCATGTGGAGAGAAACACATTTTGAAGTTGGCCAATCAAACATATCGGATGTGAGCTGTTCTAGAAGAGCAGAATGAACAGCAACAGTCAGTGTACGCTGAAGACTCAGACCGTAATTTTCAACACCACTGAACGTCACTTGAGCTCCAAGCATGAACCCCCGACCCACCGCTACATTGCAGAAATTTCTACCCCTAGTTTTGCTTGAAGGCGCACTGAAGGAAAGCTGGTTATGTTTGTTTATCTTTCAAGCGCAATCAAAAACCAACACATATATGGTTTCAAAGTAAGAAAAAAAGGTTCGTGGTGTGAAGTTGCAGTGAAACTTTACTTACACTTTACAAATTTCACTTCGCCGTGTCCAAGTGCATATGCTCGCAAACAGAACAATGCACTCAAAGCATAGCAGAGCACGTGAAACGATGTGAATTCCATGTGACTTGTGGTGATTTAGCCTGCAACATATGCTACGATAAGCAATGTAATTAAAGCTAACACTCCTTTTCTGTTAAAGATAGCAAAAAGCTAGATAGCAAAAAGCAACAGAGGCATAATTCCGCTTAAATTTTGCTAGGTGCCCCTATGTAACAGCAAGTATGGTTTTCCTCAAGAAGCTGGGCCGGAAGTTTATGGTTCGATTGCATGCTCGCACATTCTTTTTCCGAAATGTCGAACAGAAAAAGACTCGTACAGTTATATACAGATGTAGGCTCTTCATGGTAAGTGCCTTGCCGGGATTGGAAATGAGAACCCCCAAGGCGGTCCTCCGGGCCTCCAGCACGCTGCCTTCCGCCCAGAGGAGATTGACCTCCTCAGTAAACTTAGCGATTAGCTTATCATCGAAATTACGCAGCAGCCTGTTCATGATTCCGTCAGGACCCAGGGCTGCGCGACTGCTAGGTTCATACTTCTACGATCCAAAGTTTCGTAAATGGCGAGTCGATTTCCTCCACAGCCCTCCCCGGTAGTCTAATTCCAGTGCCTGGAGGGGCCAAACGGAAGACGTCGTACCACTAATTCCTAAGCAGGCGTGGCGTGTCACCGGCCCAACCCCTCTTATGCGCTTGCACTAATCAGCCCATTGCTAACCTCTTATTACTTTTGCGGTTAGCCTCATAGAACAGCATCTTCAGGAGGTTCCATTTGCTCCGATACGCATCTTAGCGTCTACTTTTGAGCAAGCTACATTCCACTGCCGCCTATACAGCTGCTCGCAAATGTCCTCGCTTTCTCTGTTGAACACTACACACTTAGGCAGCCTTCTAATGAGCTTCTTTGTCGCCATTTCTACACCAGCAATATTTTGCGTCCAACATACGCGCAAGGCGCGAGTCCATTGCATGCAGCTGTAAGTCTGAAACGTCTTGGCCGCGAAGAGCGCATCCCCCACAAATCTGAAATGCCGAAGAGTGTTCCTCCGACGTGCCACTTTCGGTCCGATTGACCTTGTGGCGCTTCCAAAACCCTTCCGCGTCCGTCACCCTGAACTCCCTAAGCGGAGCCGACCAGATTTCCTGGGTGAACGAAAGGATAAACTTTTCGCTTCCCAGGCTTTCCTGCAGGTTAGCCCACTGTGCGCCCCCCGCGGTTTTGGCAGATGCTAGGTCCGGAGTGGTGTCTCGTAACGGCGGTGCCACCCTGTTCGGGATCTAAGGGTCCATGACCAGCCCAAAACGAACACCTCGCCATAGCTTGAACCAGGTTTCTTCCCTTAAAGGGTAAATCCTCGTCATTTTTCAGTATCCACAGATATGAATGAAATTTTCAATATATATTCTCCTGGATACTCTAATAATATATGCCAAGCTAGGTGGTTGCATGTTATTTAGTTTTCTTGGAGAAGAATTTTCAAACTTTTTAGCGAATTACCACGCGGGCCACCTTGTACTTTCGACGTACTAGCATTAAACGCTGCCTACCCGAGCCATCGGGCCGTCAAAGGTAAAACGGAGATACTTCAGCGCTCAAATACTTGCTGCCAATTTCAGAAAAGCTGGCATAGCTCAACAGATTGTCGGATGACCTCGCCACTGACATTTTTCTTGCACCAGCTCCATATTTCTGATGGCCGTGAGGCTGTGACGTCATCGCATACGCTGCACGAAGTATGTATATGTTTCGGTTTGGTTTGAACACTCCCTTCAGTCGGTCATTTAAAATTTTTCGTGCGTTCCTGAGCAAGTTGCACCCCTTTGGCTGCCAGAGGACTATCAGTCCCATTGGAAAATGTCGATATGAAAACATGGCGAAAAAACCGCCGGTGTTCCACTTTGAGTTGAGCAGAAGCTCCTGCGGTTTTCCTCACCATATTCTGATACCGCTGTTTTCCAATGGTCCTGTAGCAGGCAGGGTGGTTCAATTTATTCAGAAACCGAACATTAATTTTAACTAACCAAATGAATGATGTGCTCCAGCCGAAACCGATAAATGCTTCGTGCAGCGCACGCGATGACGTCACAGCCTTCCCGCCATCAGAAGTATTGAGCTAGTGCCAGAAAAATGAAAACGGCGATATCACCGACGATACATTCAGTAATGTCAGCTTTTCTGCGTCAGTTTGAGCACTGAAGTGTCACCGTCTTGCTCTTGACGGGCCCGTCCGCTCGGGTATATAGCATTAAAGGTAACCAAGTTTTAAAATTCATTTTGAGGAAAACGAAATGACGTGCAAGTGCCTGGCTTGCCATACATTGCTGTAGTACCAAAGAGAACGTGCATGAAAATTTTCATTAATATCCACAGGACGCTAAAATATCGTTGGCGTTGCCATTAACAGAGGCCTTTGGACATGCCAATACGGTGTTGTGTGCATTCCCCGATAGCTACGACCGCTGACTTATCCGCTTGAGGCAGCCGCCTGCGCGACCATGGAGGAAAACGTCTACTTGTGATTCCGGCGGATTCTTTTGACGTTTCATATGAACGTGCTCCACTTAAGCAAATTATTCGGGATGCTTTCGACCAGATGGGCCTCTAAAGTAGGGTTGCCCAGCGCAATCTTGTGTCCTACAAAAGCACGTTTCCTGGCAACCACGACAGCCAGACCGCATTGCCCACCCCCTCCTCTGCCTGATACCGAATAACTGTGCAAGGCAACCGCCGCGTCGCTGGTTTCCTGTACGGCAATCACACGCGGACTAATCGCAAATGGGCGATGTACTAAAGGAGCAAGGTAATACGCTTCCTAAACTCCGCACAGTTCGACTACTGTCAAATGAAGAACTCATTCACACTGGGAGCCAAACTGCTACCACTGTTTCGCTGACTTTCGGCACGTGTTTATTTAACATTGGCTTAATAACACCCGCCTAGCAGGACCGGTGTCAATGGAACGACAAAAGGGTTCTCACCGAGACCAAGCCTGCTTTTCACCATTCTTACTTTACGTCCTACAAGAGCAAAGCATTACGCTTGTTGCACTACCCACTTATGTAAATCCCTGAATGATTCAAGGACGGCCGAGTACATTTCTCACAGAGCATATCCTCCTTCCTTCTGTCGCCTTTGTCTCCGCCGTTTTAGCGCTAAATTATGTTACTAAGTGAACGCCAAGTCGCGCAGGGTACGTTCTTCCCGGTCATCTCTTTCGAATTCCTCCTGATGCCAGCTCGTCATTCACCACACTCATGACACTAAAATTCCATTATAATACTGCAGAGACCCATTGTGTAAATAATATAATTTCGCATCGAGTTATCATCAAGGCCTCACAAGGCGACTTTCTTTAAGAACAACGTTGTGAAATGAGACCTGCCCGCCACGCGCTCATTTTTCGTGACTTTGGCGTATTCCACTGTTCCTCTTTTCCTCTGTCTGGTTCACATCTCTAAACCCGCCCTTTGCTGCAACCCCCCTCCCATATATATTCTGGGCTCTTAAAACAACGTAGTGTTTCTCACTAACGCTACTAAATGTCTGATGCAACATTTATGGCCTGCGCAGTAACAACAGTTAGTAACTGGTTCGGCTCATAGTTTTATAGGCTCACTACCACGACTCATAGTTTTTATTGTTTCTACGTACAAGGAAGGGTAGTGGCCAATCTTAGTAACTTCGTACCCTAACGACATCTGGTTTATACCGAATTCCGTTGTGCCGTTTCGGTTGCCATATCAAGTCGATTCTGCTACCAAAGTGTTGCAAATAAGAATGAAGCAGGACGGCATTTTCCTATCACAGTGATTCGTAATGACTGCTACGGAACGATTGGTACATCGTGTTACATTATTAACTACCACTAATTACCTCATGTTATGAGCCTGGAAAATACGCTAGCAGCACATCAGCATATTTAGGTGACAGTATCCATGGAAACATGTTACAAACAGAAACGAGAATGCAACCGCACACAGTATTCAAGATTCAACGTGATATATACATGAACAAGAACTTTTACCTTACTTTAGCATCCACACGTTGTACCGGTGAGCAGGCGTGTATCGATATAAGTAATAAATGTCCGGGCCAACGTTTTACATGTTACCTTTTCCCTGTACGCATGCCATGACGTTACATGCAAGTGTTCTTGCTGCATAATCACATCAATTATACTTTGTCTTAATTACGTTCAAGCTTATCACATTTACAGCATAAAGTACTGCTACCAACACAGGTAGTAGCGTACTACTACCCGTCAAATGGACACGTAGTAGCGCTTACTGTCCTTGAGATATTAAGTAGTAACGACAGCATTTACGACCTATCGTATACTTCTAATGTCATAAAACGTCAGAAAAATGTGGCAACATTGCCTTGGGGATGCATGCGCACCATAAACCTCGCAGAAAGCCATTTTTATCAGGCAGATGTCGTTGCTGGCGCCCATGGAGAACACGCGTGCCTTGGGGTGGTTTAGATACGGACCATGCACCTTTTTTATGGCTGGCATAATCAGTTCAATTCAGATGGCGCATTAAAATGCCGGCGAGAAGCTTCCCAGTAGGCGTAGAACTAATTATACCCCAACCCTCCATGTTTAAGGCTTCGAATCCACTGTAAGCGGTTCGAAGCTCCCACCAGTGAACTAGATAATTTGGGTGATTCGGCCATTTCTAATGCTAGTCCAGAGTAAGGTACTAGAAAGTGAGCTTTAACTACCTCGTAGACTTACTCGACCCCGTACTTCCCGTGGTGTCACTACTCCGTATAACAGAGCACTTATATACACGAGGGTGAAATCGTAGTGCAGGAACTCCGCTTCGCAGATAAAGCGCGATTGACAAGTGGATGCTCTTCAAGGGAAGGTGGCAAAGAGCTGAACGGTGGCCTTTTAAATCTACACGTATTCAACGAAGCCCTTGTATATATACCGATAATGACATATCGTGTTTCTATTCGCGTTCTCAGAAGTAATAAATATGAAGCAGATAAGCATAGGTCGTGGTACGCCATTAGAATGAATAAGTTTCTTGCTCATTTGCTCGCGGTCCCCGACTTGTTAACAGCAATTTCAAAGGCACTAATGCTGCGTATGTTGCAATGCAATTAATCCGACTTTTATGCTTCTCGACCTATATAGCTTTCTTGATACTTGTTTTTCCACGAAATTTTTTTTTAACTATTAAACCCACGCAAGGCATGCTCTCGTAAAGTTTTCAGTGCCCATTTTGAGTGGTCGTTGACTAACACGAGCTTTGATGTTTAAGATCCCAACGTCTGGGGCGCATGGCCGCCTCTCGTAAAGTTTTCAGTGTCCATTTTGAGTGGTCGTTGACTAACACGAGCTTTGATGTTTAAGATTCAAACGCCTGCGGCGCATACCCGCATAGCCTGGGCCGAGCAACCCCGGTACGAAACACACGTGATCGTGGCGAGTCGTACTTTACAACTATATTATTTTTAGAACAGCGCACTCGAAGGCAAAAGGGTGTTAAAATATTTCGCATTCATCCCTTTAGGGACTAAGGGGGCTGCCAGAACCATTAGTGGATTTTGGGACTAACCGCATTAGATTCAACAGTTAGTCCCTCACAGTTAGTCCTTCTTATTAGACTAACACCAGGGTCCCTCAATACTCTTTCTAGTCATGAAACTCCCGCTTCACTCTATGAGAAAGCTTCACATACCGCCCGCAACCACCGCGTGCGGCGCTGGCGTAGCAAGGAAGGTGACGAGGAGGCCGACGAGGCCTGTCAGAAGTGTGATCGCCATTGGCGGAGTGTAGGCCCGGCGTGGTGGTGTTGGCTATTGTTGCTTTTCTTTTTCTTCGCTGTAACCTCGACGCATTTCTCCACGTATTGACAGCGATTCCTAACACTTGCTGCGTGCCAGGCTGTCGGTCGGGATACAATGGTATCGACGAATAAATGTGCTTGTTCTGTTTACGAGCCGACGCAGAACAACGCGAGTACAGTGGCTAGAGGACCGAGCGATGCCGCGACACGAGGCCGCCGGGTTTTTGTTCCACTCCAAGTACGTTCGCGTACCTGTCTGAAAAACATTTCTACGCCTAGGACATCATTTGTGCGGACGTGTGCACAGTGAATGGGAGCGTTGTGTCGCCTAGCGATCGCCACAAACTAGTGGAAGACACCGTACCAAGAATTTTCGAAGACTTGCCTTCCTACTTAACTAAGCCAAAGCAGCGTTCACGTGACCAAACACGGCGCTCACCGGCAAAAAGGCCGTGAAAACATTGTTCAGAACGCCCGGCAACCGAAAATACGACAGTCGCAGCTGCGGACGCCGACAATGCAGCCGAAGAAGAAATTCACAGTAAGTCTCGCACATGCCGCTGATTGCTCAATAGGCAGGCAAAATGTAGCACCACTACCAGTGTAAGATTTCCCCTTTGTAACTATTTACAGATGCACTACAAACTGCGAATCGTAGTGGCCAGCAGTATGCCAACAGAGGTAGCCGTTTGTTTGGCATCGGAGCTGCAAAGAGTGAAGGCGCAATTTGGAGATGCCACCCTCACCGACTTTTGTGCCATCTCCAAATTGTGGAAGGACGCATAGAAGAGTGCACCGCAGAAAAAAAATAACATGATAATGACTGCACTGATATTGTTGAAAAGACCATGATGGACGACCTCACTTCCTTCGCCAGTGTCTGCTGCGCAACGCACTTTGTCAGCACTACGGCTGAAATTGTGCACTTGTTTATTAAGTGCTGTTCGTGCTTCTTTAACCACGAATGGAACACACTATTTCGTGCTGCCACTCTTTCATTCTGTCCAGCGACAAGTAAAGGAAAGCAGTGAAAGAAAATGCTATTCTAAATTCTTTTCGTTTCTCTGTTTCTTCCGCTGCACCTGCCAGTCTAAAACACGCAGTTTTAATTACAACATATGCTAGTGCTCATGCGCATCTGTATTCATGATTGCAAGTAATTACCGCCTCAGATTGAATACAGTACCATTAATTCTACTGACACTTACCTACAAGACATTGCATGGCTAGCACAATTCGGAATGCCCTGCACTGTTACGTGAACGCCTACACGAATTCGCTATCTGTTAAACACTTGGCTGCTGACCGAAAAGATGCGTTTTCGATTGTGGACGTGGCGGTCGCATTTTTCATTGAGGC
The DNA here is from genome assembly GCA_013339685.2 of Hyalomma asiaticum. NCBI lineage: Eukaryota > Metazoa > Arthropoda > Arachnida > Ixodida > Ixodidae > Hyalomma > Hyalomma asiaticum. The sequence goes on along the minus strand of CM023484.1, from coordinate 98,616,096 downwards.
GAAAATGCTGATTATTGATGCATGTACTACGCATTATAGTAAATATTATCGAAGCCAAATTTTAGGAGCGCTCCACTATGGCTTGCATCATAATCAGCTATTATTGGCGACCTAAAGAGCAGAAAAATTTCACACGTTGAAAGCTAGAGTTGGAGTTCAAAAGGAAGTGTATAGGCCAAACTAGAGAGACGTGCGGGGAACAGTGTAGATTGAATAATGTAGTGATACAAAAGTTCCGAGTTTATTTCAATTTGCGCTGGTATTTTTGTAGAAGGACTTCGATGATGCTTTCACGTGATAGTTACTGCGACGGCATAAGGCAATGAAAAAAACATCATGTAGTTTCTAACTCGTTAGTGTTATGAGATATGGTAGCGAAAAACCAAAACCCTTGAAATGGACACCGCGCATATCGCTAATATCTAGCAGCAGTAGGTCACCGCTGTAATATCAGGATAGCCTCATATGCAGGCTTCCTTGTTCAATCAGCGTGTGAAATTCCCACTGGCAGCATCGCGATGCCCCAGAGTAAGCCATAATAGCAGGAGATGAATGCTGCCGGCGGCTAGCGCATGGTCGAGTGCACAGTAACTTCTGGCCCAAGCTATGTTAATTGATCGTCCAGCTAGTCCTATTTACGTTTTTCTGTGTCATTCAAGCCAGAAAAGCAACTGCACGAGTATTATAAAAAAAGCGGGTACATGCACGAACGCAGACGAAACTGCGTCACTTAACGGACCACCTCCGTTAACCCACTGGCAGCAATCAGTGATTCGGCCCACTAAAGAACGCACATTCCGTATTATTTGGAAGTGGGCATAATCACTGCAATAACGAATAAGCCTGCACAGTGAAGTGCAAAAATCTGGCAAATGATTTTCGTGGAAGACACTCATGCGAACGCGCAACTGCTCTTCCAAGCGCGGCTGACCGATGCCGCTCTCCTCACGGTGGCGCCTCTGGCTGCCGTTTTTGCCCCTATATGAAACTTCGCGGGGAGTTTCATGACCAGATAGAAGTATTGAGGAACCCTGCTAACACTCAGCCCCCACAGATGCACTTTATAGACTAATGTTTAGTCCCCACAGCTGAGCCTCACGGACTAGCATTTAGTCCCCGCAGATACACCGTACGGATCAACAGTTAGTCCCACAGATGCACACTATAGATCAACAATTAGTCCCCACAAATGTACCCTAAAAATCAACAGTTAGTCTTTACATATGCACCTTAGATATTGACAGCTAGTCTCCACAGACGCACCTCAGAGATCAACCGGTAGTGTCCACAAATGCACCTTACCGGATGAACAGTTTGTCCGCACAATGTACCACGAGGATGATCTCTTAATCCCCGAGATCACACCCTCTAGGACTAATTGCTGATGTTAGTCCTTGAGGATCAAAATCATACTTGGGGAAGAAATGTCACGCCCACAATGCGATTTCCGCATCAGAAGCAAGGAAGTACTACGAAAAATGTAAAAGATTCTTTTATTGCACAATTGTCCCAGAAAGATGCATTCTTGGCAGAAAGAAATAATGCCAATGAGTCCATTTACGCTAATGCAATAACTAAATGTCAGAAGTATGTCTTCAATTCTGTAGGCAAGAATAGGCTAGGGTTCCAAGCCAGGCAGAAGCTGGAACGCCATTTAGTATTCACAATACCTGCTAGGTCCTTTGGATGCTCTTTGCAAGCATGATGTGATGTGACCTGTATACGCCAGTCACATCCAGACGTGTCCTCAAATTGCAAATTTTGAGTTCCGCACATGAGACTGAAACACTGTAGGCAGCACAGTGTTCTCCTCCCGCCAAGAGAAAATATGTTAGTAATCAGAAACACATTATGTTAAATACATCGACTTAGAAAGAACCAGGCTCAAAGTAGGTTTACTTGCGGGTGTAACATATATATATGCAATAAATGAAAGGGAGGGGGTCAAGGGCTCGTTTATTAGAAACAACCTAATTAAGCAACTATGACCCGTAGGAAAACACAGGGGTAGTTATTGAAGTTTCTTAGTTGTAGTATTGTAACTGTGGGAGGGGGGGTGGGGGGAGCGAGCAAGCATAAAGGAATTAAAATGGACGAAAAGACAAACCTGCCTCGGGATAAAGAATCCGATGCTCTACCAGTGAGCTATGACAGTGGGTGTCCCGCGTACACTTTAATGGGTATTTATGTACAGTCTGTATCACACTTAGGGAAATCTCGGAGCACGTGGCCTCGCGATGCGGTCGGCCGCAGCTCGCGCGTGCACAGACGCTTCTGGTACGTATAGTGTTGAACCGCGTCGTCTGCTACGGCAGCGGGCGCTGGCCTCATTGTCGGGCAGCGCGCGGATTTCATCGTTACTGCGGGAACTGGGCCGATACTCTGTACTACACGTTGTGCAACGCCAACCTCTCAGCCTTTATTGACGATAACGGGGCTCTAGAAACACCATTTGACAGCGTACCTTGTTTGCTCTCTCGAAACGCCGTGCTACTGAGTGCGGTCACGTATATATCTTCACTGTGTGGGTACCGCAGTAGGCTGCGACGAAAAAGACACCATAATGATCGCGCATCGCACGCGGTTTTTATTTCATGCTAAACAAAACAAAGCACTCAACAGTGACGGCCGTTCAGCTGCACAGGTTTAACACAATAAAACAAATGGGAAATGGGAAAATTCAGGAAGCGCTTCACGTTGACAACAACCTGCTTCTTCTCAACGACATTTTATATATAGACCAGACAGGACTCACTTGCCGGCGCCGAAATGTACGCGTGACGCTTTTAACTTCACTTAGTACCTCGTCATGTCCCCAGCGGCAGCGATGACGGCGCTCATTCTGGACGGCAGTGAGGCGTACAGTGACTCGATGAGCGACGTGTTCTCTCGCAGCGCGTCCCACTCGCTGATGGTGGACCACAGCCTATCCTCGGACAGCCCGTGAAGAGGATGGCGCGCCAGCGATCTTTTCAAAGAACCCCAGACATTTTCAAGAATGTTCAGGTCCGGCGACTGGGGCGGCCACTCCATGACACTGACACCGCGCTCTTCAAGAAGTTCTTTCACTACACGAGCAGTGTGGATTGGCGACCTGTCATGTTGAAAAGTGTAGTCGCCTTCCGGAAAAGGACCGTCAAGAACGTACGGAATCAATACGTCGTCTATGATCGACCCGTATCTTTCCGCGGTGAACTTACCTTCGAAACGTATCAGTGAGCCAATACCATCTTTGCTCATGCGATCGCACACATTTACACCAGTGGCCCGCTCGCAGTCACTCGCTGCAGGTACTGCGGCATGTAGCTGGGACAAAGAAACAAGCATATGTTGAGTATCGATGTTTTAGATTTTGTAATCATATTGTCTAAAAATTATCAGGCGAGCGCGGGACAGGCACCCCGTTCAGCAAAAGCTGGAGGAGCGGCCTTTCTAGAGCCGGTCGCCAACTCTCCTGGGACACTTTCCAATACAGCTGCAAGGTGTCCATACGTCAAAAAGCACAACTTTCCCAAGTACACACTAAACAATTTCTCATCCATAAGGGTGTAAATGACCTTGTCGCCAGAGCGACACCCTTTGGAACCTACTGGGTGCTTGAAAAAGGGTGCTAGAAAAGGGTGCAGAGGTCAGCACCCATAACGAAGGGTGCACAGCAAAAAATTTTAAAGGGTGTAGTGGGTGCGCCCTTTGTAAAGGGTGCTATTTCACCACAGCACCCTTTTATATGGGTGCTGGAAGGGTGCTCCGTATTGGTTCACACGAGAAATAAATGCCAATGTTGCTGCACAGCAGCACACGTGTCCACAAACAGAATGCTCTAATCCACAGACAATGCAGAGTGACAGGTTGCATTCTATCAAGTGAAATTCCGACTGGCTTAGCTCAAAAGAAACCGTACTGTGAAAAAAATGTTCATATTCCATAAAATATGAAAATGCTCATCTTTTCCACAGTAGAGCTGTTTTATAAGGCACGTCATTTGAAATTTCACTTCCTAGCGCTCAGCCTGTCACTCTATGTCTGCAGAGCAAAGCATTCTACATTTGTGGACACATGTGCTGCTGTGCAGCAACCCTGGGCATTTATTTCTTGTGTGATGTGTGGATACCTGCTCTCAAACATTGCATAAATGTTCTATAGCTGCTTAGTTTTGGGCTGTAGTGCACGACATCATGAAGGCCGCCCACTACAAACACGAATGCTTGGTCACGACCAGGTATGCATGCTTGGAAAATAAAACTTCGTGTAGGAAAACAACACTTATTGTTTTCTAAAGAAACATATGATGGTTGAACTACAGTTTGAACATCATATGGAGATAATATCCACGATACGCATTATACAACACAAAATCTGGCCATATTTTGCTCTCATGAAGCATCCGTGCACAGGAGGATTTTTATAGACGACGATTTGGGGTTGTTTTGGAATGAAAGTAAATTTATCAGAAACATCAGTAAAACAATTAACAAAACAGGAATACATATCAATTCACTTATGCTTGGACATTATACAACTTAATGAAAAAACAGTGGCTCACAGTGTACATGGGCAATGATCCGCAGCATTGTGTACACTGTGCGGACCAGCCAAAACAGTGGCATACCAGTCCACGATCTCCCACGATAATTACACTAATAATGTCCCATTACAAATACCACAAACAAAAAGCAGAATTCACATAGTTTTCCTAGGTTGAGTGGCAGTTGACTTTCTTCATATATGTCACAGACGTGGTTGGAAAAAACAAAACATACATCTAAGAACAACAGCTAAAATACATGAGGAGGTAACAATACGCAACTTAAGCACATTCAATATGACACTTTTGGCAGCTCCGAGAGATGCTTAGACAAAACAAAACATGTCTTTATAAAGATGATAGCTCAGTGCTAACGTGTAAAGCTCTTGAAAAATGACAACAGAGGAGACTATAACGCGAGCACTAACTTTCAACAAGCGAATTTGCTTTGGAAATCAGAGCACACATATAAGTTCATACATGCCACTCCTTTACCACAGTAACTTCCATGTGCTCATACGAACCGCTTTGTATATTTCCAAGATTTCGACAAACATACAACATATTGCACAAACCACAATGACGGAAGAGTCTTCCTTAGGTGGCACGCAGAAGTGGCAGTTGCTTTTCTGTTAAGGCAAAGGATTGAGTGCTTACTTAGTACCTAATAGGCACCACTAGGTAGCAATTATTTAGGCACTAACTGAGTAAGCACTCCATCACTTGTCCCAACAGAAAAAGAACTCTAATTTCTGCATGTAGCCTAAGAAGTGCATTTGTCTTCATTTGTTGTGATTTCTTCATTTTTTATGTTTACTGAAACCTTGAAAAGATAGCAAGCACTTTATGTGCAAATGGCAGTTACTGTGATGAATGAATGACATGTATTAGCCTATCTGTGTGCCTCGATCTCCAAATTAAGTTCGCTTGTTAAAGGTGGCACTCATGTTGTGGTCTGCTATGTTGACGTCCTTCCAAGAGCTGCACACCCGTCGCAATGTCAAACCAACAAGGCTGAACTTCAACGCTGGTCAAGTTCATTATAGCTATCTAAACTCATGACGAGATGACAATTCTCTACTTCAGCACATTCAGCATGGCACACTTTTGGCGAATCACATAAGTACTTACATAAAACAAAACATGCATGTAAAGATTTCGGCTCAACTCATGACGAGCTAACAATACACAACTTCAGCACATTGAACATGCCGCACTTTTAGTCAGTTTCTTTGAAAACTTTGCAGCCACAACTGTAGGTGTACTTGATGTGGCGCAAGGGAAAGACTCCCTAGTACAACAGTGATGAAAATATTTTCATGGAGAATGAAGAGCCAGTAAGCGATAAAGCAGCAGGCAGCTCCTCTTCCTCTCTATTTTTACCCGCAAACGGCTTCTCACAGTCCACGTTGATGTGGAGAAGGTCAGCGTCTTCATCTCCTCCAGAAAATATGATGCAAGGAGCAGCAGGAACATTCCAACTTCTGCAGCGGCAAGAAAACATGGCGTCATCACCATCAGTCCATGATAAATTCATTTACATCTCTCCAAAATTAATCACTGATGCAAAGTGAGCTTAGCTTTACAGAAACTGTAGTATTTTGGCAGCATTTCTGTGTTCAGCATATATGTTATTACATGCGAGCATATCACGTTTTCCGAAGTCTATAATAGCTGATCTGCTTTTGCTTCAGGTCGGCTTACGGCTAGCCACCTTTAGGCACACGGTCAATACACAACTACACGTATAACATATGGACACTTTGCAACCCTTGTCGAACTTTAAGCAAGCAAAAACTGAAAGTTATAAATAAGTGCAGGAACTCTTCTAGTACACGACTACAACAAGAGAGAAAAAGCAAGCTTCGCGATAATTCCCAGTACTTTAAAGAAACACGGTCAACCTCTCACTCTACTTGGAGTGATTCAAGTGCTCGTAAATAGTCGCTGGATGACTCCCTAGCATATAAACATAGCAATGGGCACCTACGGCAGGCCATGTGGCTGCACACATGCAGGTATAAAAAGCACGATGATCACTTTGATCGTGAAAACTCTGTCTCGTTCCGTAAATACATACGGTACATAGCACGCGCGTGACGGCTAATTACCAGCACTTTGTAAAGGAAACGATTACGTTGTTCACAGACATCGTGCATCCGCAAAGGCAGTGCTACTGTAAGTGCACTCAGAATCACGACATTGGATTTCCTTCGTCAAGAGCGCGCACGGAAATGACAACGCACAAAGCGCGAATCACTACACACAAGCTCACCTACCTTAGGCAACACATGTTGACCGCGTAGCACATTTCGGGACGTCCGCCGTTCGGGAGGCGATGCGCTGAGCTCCCAACGCGCATGAACGAGAAGGCGTTTTCCCGGAACACAGAGCGCGTCGCTGAGAAATTATTCCAGGGCTGCATCTCGATGAGCACACGTTTGAAGAAGCTGTCGTTCTCTCCGACAGAGAATCACATTCGACAGCGGGCGTATCTTGGCTGTTCCTTCTTAGCTTGCCGAGTGCTGCGCCTCATACGGAGTGAAGCTACACTTAAGTCAATGATTGTAACAGCAAACACATAACTAGAGGCAACACAGGTTGAAATCGACCGTAGGAAGTCAACTTTCACCGCAACGACAAACACGACAACTGCAGGAGACCGCCATTTTGACTGCGAAAAAAAAAGAAAAACAGCGACAGGGCCACAGTGGCGACACCACAGCCTCCCGAAAAAGTTTCAGTTCCGATCACGGTTTCTCATGCATACGCTGTGACATAGAGTTTTTTACTTACACAGTAGTAAGAAACTCTATGCGCTGTGAGAAACCACTCAAAACTAATGTGCTGAAGCTGGAAACACAGTACACACGGTAAAATTTATTTCCGCACCAATCTAATTTTAGAACTTACCGTGCATTATCCATATCTGATACAACACACCGCGAAAGTGCTGAGGTGAAGCGTGCCTTTGAGATGCCAAGGGGGTATCCGCTGTAGCACAGATCAGTGGGATGCATTTTGCATTTTCCGGTCATTTTCCTCAATATTTACACACGGAGAGTAGTAGTTCATGCTTACTTTCAGTCTTAGAAATCTATTGTGAAATCCCAATTCCGACGATTCTTTTTTCTTTTTGCCACGCCTAGGTTGTAAAAAATTCTGTTTCTCATACGGTGATCTTACTGGAACTGCTCAATAAATTCTAAAATAACGTTTAAAAAAAGCGCACCACCGACGCTAAAATCAAAGCGAGCAGTGCTGACTACTCCGTACTTGGTCCCCAAGATATGGTGCTCTGGCAAGCGGCTTGCGCGAATCTCGGAAGCTATGGTGTGCCCGTGCGCTTTCGTCGTGTCGTCCTAGAAGACGTCACACACTGCAGCCAAAAGAGAGAGCAAGCGAGCTGGACGAATAGACATAATAAGAAAAACTGATTTGTAAGCAACATACGCACTCTCAAGCCTTACTACAAGCTGAAGTAAATGACGAAGTCCCAAGGACCGTGGCAAGCGAATTTCGTTGAGAGGCATTCACCTGGAAACCCAAGAGAGCTTCCAGTACATCACGAACGTTGTGCTTGAGCACGTGCTCTCGGTTGCCGAAGCTCAATATGCTATGCCCCATGGCATTTTACGTATAATCTACCACATGTACTGGTAAATAAGGTTAATTGCTTAGTTGTTATTTTTGTTGTGATAGTTAAATAGCATAAAGTCTGCGTCAGCCAAGGCATGGAGGTGTAATACACTATTTGGCCAAATTGAGCAGCAATAAACAAAAAATATGCTTGCTGTCAGTTTAGCAAATGCATAAGTGCTCAATGTCCGCTTACTGAGGCTGAACAAACGCCGGATAATGATCTGGACCTACGCCTCGGCCAGACGCTGCTACCGCCCAGCCGATCGCTACTCTGACAAGCATTACATCAAGGACACTTTAGCGCCATGGAAAATGTGTCTGTGGTGGCTAACCAGGCGACTTATAAAAGCTGTCGGCGTCGTTTGCGGATCACGTGGTCAACAAACTTTTGTCCCGGACTGTACACCCTCATGAGCAAATCAACACTCATTGGCGGTAGCACCCTTCTTGTACCCTTCTTTATACACTTCCGCACAATGCACCCTTCGATCCCTGCTCGTAGGGTGCTCCTGCCCAAATAGGGTGCTGGAAGGGTGTGCAGTGGGGGGTAGCACTATTTTTTATACCCTTATGGGTGAGAAACTGTTTAGTGTGGGAAGTACCCACTATGCCGTTGTTCATCATTCTGCCGAGAAGCAAGGTACCCAATGCACTTCAGGAAGGCATTATGTGCTCAATGGTGATCCTGCGGCTTATGCGGAAGAATTATGGATTGGCTTTTTTAATAGGTAGGGAGCTCTAGCCCACCCTTCAAAGCTAAACTCCAATACTGAATAACTTACCGTGTTCTTGCAGGGCGCCACGCTCGTGCACGCTGGTCGCCTGTGGTAGCAAAGGTGCATTCATCGCTGAACACAACGTTCTTACATCGCTCCACCGTACAGCATTCGTGTTCTTGCGCAAACTCGAACCGCCGTGCTTTGTGGTCCTAAGCAAGAGCTTTTGGGCAGCTGATCTGCTCCTTAGGCCGGCTTCATTGAACCGCCGCCTCACAGTAGACCTTGAAGCCCTCAGCTGCAGTCTTTGGCGCAACTCTTGAAGCGACACCCTGGGGGCACCCACAGCAGCCGCAACAACAGACAAATCTTCATCGTCCATTGTGGCTTTTGGTGCACACTAAAAAAAAAGAGTCTGAACTGACTACCTTTGGGTGGTAAACGACTTGCTACACATATGATCACCTTTTTGGGGTGTCGTTTGACTCTCTTCCAGTCAAAAGTTCCACGACTCCCTGCCAACAATGCGGTGCATTACTCCCAGTGGGACAGTCATCACGACTACCTGAGGGTGTCTCGAAAGTACCTCTTGGTAGTCAGAGTGACCCCTTTGCAATAACGCTGACCCCCATTCAGGTAGTTCTACGACTACCCTTGTGAAAAGACGGTGGTGTTTGAGACTCCCCTACTTGGAGTTGATGTAACCACTTCATGGTAGTCATTAAGACACTTCTCACCATCTGACATGACCCCTCTTAGGGTAGTCATTTGAGCATCACGGAAAGTTAGCGGTGGTATGCACGACTCTCATGCAGTTTTTGCCCCTACCCTTTGATACCCAGTGGGACTCTTCCCAAGGTCCACTGGGGTAGTCGAATTGCTCCTTATGTCGGGCGCAGTGCACTTGAAACTTTCTTGCTTGACATAAATGAAACTTAATAAGAACATCTTGAAAAGAGCACAAAACAACACAAGGACGAAGAAGAAACAACGGTACGAGCGCCCGTCCCTTCGTTTCTTCTTCGTCCTTGTGTTGTTGCACTGTTTTCAAGATGAATGCCAACCAACTTACCCAAATCTCTCTTCTTCTAAACTTCAATAAGAACTTGTTGCTGAGCGAGCCAGTGAACATTTGGCATCTTCATTCTAGCACTATGAAAACAAAAACAATTCTCTCATGAGTTTGTTTTTTTTAATGCTAAAATGAATATGTCATCAATCAACGAAACTTGCCGAGTTTATATATCACTGTAAAAAAAAAGGCTGCCATATCACAGGAATATAACCCGTTAACTATTGATGCCAGGAACTTTTCGTAACGGCACTATTTCTTGGTGGAGCCATAGTTAGCTACATTACCATGCTGTGGAATTACATTACCATGCTGTGGAATAAGAGACCAGTTTTGAAAGCATAGTGCTCTTAACACTACCGGTCCTGTACCACCGGATAATGTAATTGAAGCCATAGCACCTATCAACGTCACAAATACTGTACCATATGCAGGCAAACTGTTTTGTACCTTTTATGTACTGAGAATGCGGTCGCAGTTACACCCTGCATGTAATGGCTGCGGTCACAGGTAAATTGTGACCACAACTGTCATGTGCAGGACGCCACCACAACCGCAATATCAGTACATAACAAATTAAAAGCTTTTCGCTGTGTTACAGTCACGTACAGGACGTAACCTGCAACCCATGGTGCCTGCAATGCCTTTGTATGGTTGCTGTCTGTATAGCAGCTTTGATGAATAATGAATGTATCAGGAAGTAGTGCAACACATGGCGATAGGGGGAAAAGAATCACATATGCAAGCAACTAACACAGATGGTCTTGTGCTATTTCAGTGTGCCATGTAGCATTCCTTTGTATCTGTAGGCCTACCATGCACTTGTACAAGCTCATAGCTCAGCAGTCTCGGTAAGGTGAAATTAAAACAAAAATCACACAAAAGTCAGCTGAGAGCTGTCCTGTATTTCAAGACTACAAAGTGACTGTACATTTGTCAGAAGAACAAACCACTAGCAGAGTCCCGTTTTTGGTCAGTGCAGCCATGAGCCTTCGACTACCTGAAAGTGAAAAGCAGGAAAACAGACCATTAGCTCAAGCCAACGAAAAACAACAACCCCTTTAGTCATAAGTCATAACTGGCTGTCAAAAAACTTGTCTGATTCTTCTGCATTTCTTTTTAAGGTGCTGCAAACTAGCTATAAATTAACAAAGATAAAAGGATGATCATGTGTGCACCTTCCTTCAAGTGATAATAATTATCTAATATTTACTGCTATACTTACTGCTTTACTGGAAATACAACAACGCTGGGTTTGCTTAGAGAGAAAAAAAACACAGCTTGCAGAGGATGCACTTCCTTAATATGGCCATATGTAGCAACACAGTGCATTTTAAACGTGACTGCGACCACACTATATGCACAAAACACAATAATTGTTCATCTTCATATATATGACAGCACAAAAACGAAAAGACACATACCAGGAAGACATGGGACAAAGTGCTGACTTCAACTAACTGTTGATTTTGGTTCAGCTTGCATATTTATGGGACACCCCTTCAATAACATAAAGATAAAACAAGCAGACCCCGCTGATATCACAAGTGTCACAGCATCATTAACACGAGATCAAGCGTTCACTCCTTAGCTAGTGGTAGATAATCATGCCCCTTGTTTGTTAGCAAAATACAAGGAGCGCTAACGCACGTAAAGCCCACCCGGTCAATCTCCCGAGCTTCTGAGTCCACATGCCGTTCTATTCCGGCATCTGTGAACCGCAGAGGTTCGCCCGTAGAGCAGATTACAGCCACAGTCTTGGCAGTGCAACGCCAAGGGACCTGCCATCAGTCTTGTCACTTTATAGTGGTGCTCCTTGAGTCTTTCATTTAAGTGCCTGTCAGTCTGGCCTATGTACCTTCTCCCGCAGGATAGTGGAATGAAGTACACGATGTCATCCGTGTCATCAGTGTTTCCTGCCTTGCATGTCCTAGCTAAATTTTGAGGCACGGAAACGACAACATGAACACCCTCAGGGTTACCCACCTTTTTTACATTGTGGTTACCCACCTTTTTTACATTTTTTACATTTACAAATTGGCGTCCGCGACAGGACCATACACAAAGAAATGTCCATCACAAGTCCAAAATTCAAAGACAAAAAAGCCTCCGGTTGACGCACCATGCCTGTGATGATTTGAGCAGGTTCTTGAACAGA
>CM023484.1:98560721-98603883 GCA_013339685.2 Hyalomma asiaticum | reverse complement strand
AGCTGTATCAAGTTTACCGTGTCGCATTGTCGTATAAAGCAAAGACTAGCATATGACGTGAGGACTTGAGAGGCAGCGGTTTTAATGCATGTGATCAACAGCGGTGTTCTATAGACTTATTTTATTCGGACTGATGATATAGTTGAAGTGATAAAGAACTGTTAATGCATCGACTATCATAGATAAGTATCCGCAGACGGTTAAAGTCAGTCTTCTGCAGCGCTCCTGTACTCTCGGGATCACAAAGGAAAGGTTGTGATATACCACTAACTCTGAGGTGCCGTGAATTCTCACCGGCTGAGGACGAATATCAACTGAAATAGCCTTCTCAATCCGGAAAAAAGAAAGAAAAAAGAGAAACGGACATGGGTCGCTTACACTATTTGTTGCGTGCCTCAAGATATGTATATTCTACGCCAAGTCAGGAGACATACTCTCCTTTTAGCCCCCTTCGTGGGCATTTTTTGAAAATGTCCAAATAAATGAAATGAAAATGAAATATAATAACAAAATAATGATAGGGACACTGACATCATTCATTTTGCACCGGAGCCCCCCAAAATCGAGATCATCGCTGTAAATTGACGTTTGTGTGAACCGGCCATTCATAGGCTTCAATCTTCCGTGCAGTTGGATCAAGGAAGTCGAGGCAGTCTTGTGAGGGATGGTCGGAACTTGACATAATTTTACAAGAAACTGGAGGAGGGTTGCACGCAACTAAATCTGTGGGGAAAACCATTTTCTAGTAAAAATATTTCTCTTTTCGAGCACACGACCCTTACTTTTTCAGCAACCCTCGTACAAGTGGTACATGGTTATACATATTCAGTTATGTCCACTTATCAGCGCAACTCGATAACCGAGACATACGTAACACATCGCGATATGAATGAAATTATGGCTAAACGTGTGGATATTTTGTCAAGATTTCAGACGTACGGCACGCTGCATTGCTGTATTTAAGTCTTGTAATCCGTCTAGCTGTAAACGCCAACATGATTATTCATTCGTTGGCGTATCATACTAAGATTGGCACACTTGCAAATACGTGTAATGGATTTGCTGATTTTGAAGTTTTGTTTATGAATGACGAGGTAACCAAACGACTGCTTGAGCCATCATCGACTGTTTGAGCATCTGTGCCAGTTGGCGGTTGTGTGAGACAGGGCATAACACAGATATCAAAGGGTCCCTGAAACGGATTTTCGACATAGTGGCATGATTAGAGCACACATTATCAAATCATTTGCAGCATAAATTAAGCAATGCGCCTTGCACCCACTTCTCTGTCGTGCTGTTCCTTATCACTGCTCTTCCTCCTCAACTCGCTTAACTGCGGGGTGCACGCTAGTGACGTCTGTGCCGCCCGTGGCTGCCGCACTGCCAATGCCTCGCCAGTGTCATGGTGGCGCTATGTCGCTTATGAGGTTCGCCGCCAGGTGCTGCGACAGTCGCGGTGACTAGCCCTACTGCTCATGATGCCCTACTGCTCATGATGTCAGTCCGGCCAAAGCCAATCACACTACGTGTCGCGTGCAATTTGCAAGGCCCTTGCGCAGGGGCCTCTTGAGATTGAGTCGTGTCAGATTTTAATGGTAAATCTTTTTAGTGAATTACGCAAAACGTGGAGCACTAATATTGTTAATCTAATGATCGGAAGGACTTCAGCAACCGGCGAAATGCATTTCGACAAATTCACCAAAATTCATTTGAATGTCCCATTAAGGGCGCTGCGATCTGCGCAACAGGGACTTTCCAAAACCATAAAAGAACTGTGAAAGTTTGCGCATATGCGTGTGTGGTCATTACGTATGTAATTTCGTCAATTGGTAATAGTTTAACGCAGTACACTAAAGGGGGACGCCGATAAACCTTGAACCGAGTCATTACGCAGTAGCACTATAATAACCGAAAAACGCACGGTGTCGCAACTAGGAATAATCTCTTCAATCTGTGGTTGTGCTCGAAATATTTGCACGTGTGAAAGTGTGGTCAGCGTCCGAAAACGAGTCAAAGCAGTTCATGCGGCTGAAGAATCTTGCAAATCTTGCCATTGCAGATACGTTAAAATTCGCCTTTCTTCATGTCCATATGAGTCGAATCTGCAATTGTGAGCCAAAAGAACTATTGAAAGCATACTTTGCTGAGACAGCCGAGATGTTGCTCAGAGGTGTTTTCGCTGAGCCTTTCAGAAAAATTTACGCCCGCCCAAATTAGATGCTCACTCAAGGACAGTTTGATTTCATCTTCTCGCTTCTGAATCGACCTAACAAGAATTGACTTTGTCTTTTTACCGAATTGATCTTCAATGTGCTTTGACATGGCTTAATATTCATCATATGTATGTAGCCTGAGAAGCAGAAGACGCGCCGTCGCTTTGGCGTCATGTTTTTATTCTAAAGCACGTGCTTCTTAACTCATTCGTTTGCGGTTCACCCCCTAACCATCCTATTGTGTAGATATGTGACCTGTATTATCTTACGTAAATCTAGAAGGCACAAACAAAGGTCGCGCATCATATTTATTTTCAGTAATGGGGACAATGCAAAGTAGGAAATATATAAGCCTTAGCTTAAGCACGCGGTGATGTAACTAACGTTGAAGAACCCAGACTATGGTGACTTATTTTCGTATGAGCGGATATTTTGAAGCAATATTTCAATATCCTTTCAGCTGTCATTGAAGGCATTATCACGCATTTCACAACGAAAGGAGGAAAAGGTAAGTTTCCCTGCATAAATTACTACCACCAGTTGCGAAAGTGGTGGCTTAGCCAGACGGTTCGAGAAATTTAAACGAACGCATGGATCAGATCATGCACAAAATAAATGACTAGGTGAAATTTCGCACGTTAAAAATGGCTCCTAATTGGTGGCTTCATCTCTCTTTTCAAATTTTGTCAACGACGCGCTGCCGAAGCAGCAGCAGATATCTGCGGATCTAGAAAGAGAACTTATTCATTCAGTGTATGTAATACGTACTTGGGCGATGATTATTTGAAACTCATTAAAATTTGCCGCTCTGACTATGTTTTGCCAAAAGGGTGAGAATGCACGTTGTGTACCAATGCCACCATGCCAAAACAGTTATTATTCACCACAATGCTCCTTGCTGGAACTAACTGTTTATTAGTAAGCCGAAATGCATGTCTCTTTGTGTCATTTACGATAGAAATGATACCGCTTTTCCTGCATCCGCTTATTATTGTTTTACATTGAATGACATTGGAGCATCACAGACACTTAGCGATGCATTTCGAATAAAATAAGATACAGGCCCTGAATCCAAACCCTGACACGTATTAACACATGCTGTTAATATGCAAATGTTAAAATAGGTGACATCTGTTGAAATGTTTATGCAGGGCAATGTCTGTGCTCTCCTGTCATTCAAATGCTCTCGATATGCCCTCGATCTAATCGATCGAACTGCTTGTTGAAATAAAAAAATGTAATCGGTACATAAGCGAATGAGCACGGGTACATGAGAGCACGATCGCCCCGTTTATAAGGTTGATTTCAGAATTTTCAGAATATACGTCCTCTGTGAAGCCCACCGGTCAATGGAGTGCTCCCACGAAATATATTTTGGGCACCTGTAATGATGGTAAGTGGAGCAAGTTTTGTTTAGTTTTTTGTTTGTTTGTTTGTTTGAATTGCTCTGAAGCCTTAAAAATGATGGTGGTGTTAGAGTAGCCTAGCGTGCAGTACCATATGCATAAAATGAACTAATTCGCTATATAGCATTGATATAAAGGGAGAGAGAAATTAAAAGAATTCTTTCCCTGACGTCTTATCTGCAAGTTGCCTAATGTGCGATGCCCACGATTCCCACGAATACGCGCGCACCATGCTTAAATAACTACAGCCGCTAATTTGCTTCGATAACGGTGAAATGACTTCTGTAAATAATAACACCGTAGTTCATTAATTAGTTAGTCTGACTGCCAATGTTTATCCTAGCTGTTTCCCTTAGTACATCTAAATGCTTAACGGGTCAGAATAGTCACTGGAATTGTCAATGGCAACGCGGAAAACGCCGTGAAAGAGCAAATTATCAGACCTTCTTAATCCACAGTGCCGACGTGGTCGTACACACAGTGCATTGTGCGAACAGTAGTAGATCAGCACGATAACAATTGCACGTTAGCAGTATAGGAAGGCGAACAAGCCAGGACCTACCCATAAGAATGTGCGGTGCTTATCAATAATGTGTTGCCGTAGTTCGTGTTTTCTGGCGCGTTGACGCGTTACAGTAATTTCTTGGCGATTTCGCGGCTTTTGGTGTGAGTGCTTTGGCCGCGCAAATATGCAGAAACTGCATGGTTGTGCCCACAGCCATCGAGCGAGCTTGCGGCAAATTCTGAACTTAAAGTACGGATGGACCACCTGCATAAGTACGGCTGCACATGCGCCACAGCCGACGTCTTCTGTACGGTAGGAAAACAAACGGGCTGCGCTCGCAGCCCGCATACGTGTTTCACGCCTGGTGGGTCCGCAATCCCAATATGCCGGCAGACTGCGTGGATTTCGGCGACACACACTATTTTAATGTAAGGCAAAGTCCTAATGTCTTCAAATTCCTTTCCCCGATTGTTAATTCAGAAAGAAAAGTATGTGACGACAGCGGTGAAGCGAGGCACTCGTGTGTGTGTTACTCTCCTGTCCAGTCCGCGTTTAGTAAGTTCCGCGCTTAATTAACTTTGACACGCCATGGAAACCAACCACATTGCACGGTGGTTGGTTGGCGGACACTTCGTCAGTGCAAAGCGTGATGGAACCTCCATTATTTCAGTTTTTGTAGCGACACATTGCGTTTACAAACTCAGGACAGCTATGAGTATGCAGCGCCGCAGTCATGATAAACAATTCACGAGACCAATACGTCATTCTCAAACGAGAAAGTGTACATACATACCATTAAAAGATTAAGGTTTTGGATATTGCGTGCCACAACCAGGATATGATTACGACGCACGTCGCATATAGCAGGAACACGATCAAGGTCAATTTTGACACTTTATGCTCTTCATAACGCGTGTATACGTATATATAAATACGGGGGCATTTTGACATTTCGCGCACGTTGGAATAGACCATAGTCGGGCACCGATGTTAGCAGTAAAAAGATTATTTGCTACGGTATCAGCTGGTTCCATGTAAAATTGCAAAGCTGTGGTACTGAAGCAAGGCTAACGGCACGGTTTGTTTTCCTGCCAAGCGGCGCTACCAGTGCTTGGTGTTAGGCGGGCTCCGACTTTTGCAAGTAGTTTATTGCGATGCGTCTGAACAGCAGCAGATTAGAACACGCGGCAATGCTAACGGCTGCTTCGTGCTGTTGCAAGACTGTACGACCAGACAGCTCGATGTAACTATTTTTGCGACTACCAAACACAATTTAAAGCTCCACCATTTAACAGCTGAGCTGCTAATGCTTGAGGCTGATCTCGGGGGAGCCAGCAGAGCTGTCACGTAGAAGGAAAAGGCCCATGCTCTTGGCCCACTGCCTGCACTGATGCATGATAGGGATCATTCGAAGGAAATACGGAAAGGGATAAAGGAAGAAAGAGAGAAAGAACAAAATGAACGAACCGACGAATAACGGAGGAAATACAAGTATCGGGTTGCACGGTAGGAAAAAGCGGACCCGCGTTCGCCCTGCACCGATTACCCATATCCACCGGCTGTAATCTCTGTGTGGAACTGGCGCACAATACCACTTGGCGATACGTGTCCGTATTGTTCTATTCCCGTGACGGACGCAGATGCACACTATTTTATATGGACATGCACAAGACTCAACAGGGAGCGTTCTCGTCTCCGAAAACAAGACGGTCTCCGATACAATGCCTCGACTAGTTATGATCATTGCATAGATACACGAGAACACATACCACAAAACACTACTTCAGTTCATACAGGACTTGCAGACGCAGACACTACAGGACTTGCAGGACACATTTAACATAACACACCATAAACTATGCCTTAAGGGCAAGCCGATTTCGCAATAAAAAGAAAAGATTACCCCTATGCTTACCCTCAGCCCATGACACATGATAGTTGTAATGGTGATGGTAGGGCTACATGATAACGATAGGGAACTTGACACCCTTGGATCTATGTTTGTTTATATTTCATAGCCGTTGAATTAGCGTTAATTTTTATTACAACCGGGGCAGAAATGCTTCATTCTGTTTGTTTTACTGGCGACGTCTTTAATGGCGCCAAGTACCAACCACACCTTCAGGCCGGTTGTCTCTCCCTTCAACTCTGTTGCAATTTGGACACACACTGCAAGACATCCGACCTTAGTAACAGATGGGTGATTGACGTTCAACCTCTCAGAATAGCTGCACATAGCTCATTTCTTTCCTGCATAGCAGGTATGCTGTACAAGAGTGGGAGCTTAGGGCAAGAGGGATGCTTATGAACGCTTTGCTCACTATTCTCCTATCTCAGCGAATAGTGAGTAAAGCGTTTATATTTTCCTATCCAGAAGAACTACATGTGCGAAAAGCGAGGAAAAGAGAGAAAAAAAGTGAAAATGAGAGGGAAAGCCCCGCCAATGCGTGAAACAGCACTTTCAACCGACAAGCTAGCGTTTTGTTAGTGCTCAGCAAGTCTTTGAGCTTATGAAATGTGTACGTCCGCTATAAGGGTTTCGCTGGACGAATACCCGAAGCGCTGAATTACAAAGCGTTCACTAGTTGCAAAGCATTTTTTGCTGCAGGCGCGCGCCCTATCCTGCAGTGAACACTTGCTTAGGTCAAGTTATCGGGCCTTCAAGCGGTCAACTCAGAATGGAAATACTAATGCACTTCCTCTTCGTCTGTCCTACAAACCTTTCATCCCGATTTTAAGTGCACTGCGTTAGAAAGCCTTTCCAACGCATTAAGCATCTTTAAAAAAGAAAGAAAACTCCGCCTACTTAAGGGATATGGAATCTAAGACTAACACCGATCTTGCGCCGCTGTCGGCCTGCTCGAGGCAAAATAGATAGTGGCTTAACAGCAAAAACAGATTAGATCATATTTCGTGCACCCAACTATCCGTAAGTTAGAAAAGAGTTCTAGTTTTTGAAAGGCGGCAAATCAGGGTCGAAAAGCAAAAGCTTCTCGGTGACTGGTTTCAGGAGTACCTTTCATGGAATGCACACGTTAATAGCTCAGCCACCAGACTGTCCCTATCAACTGGATGCTTGCATAAAATACCTATCTCTATAACGCAAAATTTATATATAATTCATTGTTCTACCATAACACCACAAAACTACATCAGTATAACTGTTTTATAGAACAATGTACTGCACATTCATAAAATTATCAGGATCCTTGCTATGAACTAAGAGCACTGCCATTATTTTTAATATATCGCGTGCTTCACACAAACACGTATACGATTTCCAATTACTGGAATACATACATGACAATGCACTACACCTAGACGAGGACATTAATGAAATTTCTTATGACATGACACCAAATCGGGCACCGACACTGAAAACAAAGTCTAATTACGGTAAACAAACAACGAACTACGAAGTACTAACAATGGTTAATAAACTAGACGATAATCTTGATTTTCATGCAAATAAAAACGCATTCAAATAAAGTGAAAAAGCTGTTACTAGCACAGCGTCTAAGGGAGTGATCTTGGAACAAATTTTCTTGTTTATTTCTTTCTTCTCTGAGCGCACCATTCAAAGTGACATGCACACTATTTTATTTCACTGCTCTTAAAGATAACTTTCGTGCACTGAATTAACGAAACAAGCTTGCACAGTAGCTATGTTACTTAATCATGTTGTAAGCTCTGCGTGTAAGTTACGCGCTCTGAGTGAAATATAAGACGAGTGTCTTCGTTTGACTGCCACTGAACTGGTACTAAAGATGTAAATGCTGTGTAAATATGCAATAAGCTGCAGGTGAAAAGAGCCCTATCAGGCGCCGCTCGCCTTTTGCTCCCGTACCTTTCATGAAGTCACACTCAAGATCAGTAAACTGTCATTCATTCCTCCAACTTTGGGAACTGCGACAGCATAATATTTCTGACAGTTTCTAATCAGACAACATTTTTTATGAGATCAATCTATGACGTTCAAGTACTACAGAATTGCATATGTAGATAAATGACACCTTCAGAACAATTTTTGAAATTAAAGAAAAAAAAGCGAATGAAGCTTTTTCCTTTGCGATACATGGTGCGCTTGGCAGCTTACTCCAGTGTCACTCGTTCGATCACGACCGCATGCGGGCGCATTGTCGATGGAGGAGAAAATCCTAGAGGCCTGTTTACTTTATAC
The DNA here is from genome assembly GCA_013339685.2 of Hyalomma asiaticum. NCBI lineage: Eukaryota > Metazoa > Arthropoda > Arachnida > Ixodida > Ixodidae > Hyalomma > Hyalomma asiaticum. The sequence continues at coordinate 98,595,579 of CM023484.1, read as the reverse complement.
GTTATCAATGCGCGTAAAAGAACTGCAGGCGGTCACAATTTGCGGAGCCCTCCAGTAAAGCGTGCCTCATATTGCCGTCGTAGTTTTCGCGCGTAAAACTCCAGCGTTTATTAGTGATAAGCAAAGCTTCATCGCAAACGCACGCGTAACATATAGGTGTATGTGAATTTGATAACTGGAAAATTTGTTATTTCGAAAGTTTTGACGTTGGAAATAGGTATAATTGCCAACCATGGGATGATCCGGAAAAGCAAATTTAACGACTATTACGAAACAATTGTAGAATACTCCACTAGGTCCCTTGCAGGCGATACATGGGAAACAAGTAGTGCTGTATAGTCAATGATGAGTGCAGCCGAGGACATACCGAGCGTTGGGACTTGAACCCTCGTACTTCGGAGCATGTAAGGTATTGAATCCTGGACTTACGAATTACAGAGGTTCCGACACGGAATCATGCAAATGTGCAGGATGTCGGACCCTGGACTTCCGTAGGTCATAGGGACTCGGACTTCCAACGTTCGAAGCTTGTAGGGCTTCGAACGCTTCACACCTAATATAGCAAAATCAATTTACATCACTTGCTGAAAAGGAGTTTCTTTTGTCCGATAACACTTGATAGCAGAGTTCAGCAGCCGAAAAAGTGTTAGAGATATAAAGCAGCACGTCTAATCGAATCAACTTCATTAAAGTTCATAAAATCCGATAAGGGTTGCAACGAGAGCGTTGCATCCACACCTCCTTAACCGCAGCTCTGCTCCTAACATGTACATAGAAAATTTGTACCACCGATAACTAGCCACACAGGCTCATGGTCCAAATATTATTTCTAACCCTCTTTTTATTAATTTATTAAATAAATAGATTTGATTTAATTTGAGTAAAGATTTGGATGTGCCCGATGAGTTTCAATCGGGATCAGGTGGGGTATTGTCAGGTTCGACGGACATCCAATCACGATAGGTATGGTCTGCTGATGTATAGTATTGGTCCGAGGATTTAGACATCCTCGGTTTGGAAACTGTGTGCACTCGGGACTTCAACGCTTACATTGAAGCGCACGTGGCGCCACTACCATGGAAGTTAAAAAAATTTTAAAGCCTCTTTGGACACCACACGTCACGTCATCTGACACACGCGGCTGAACTCGTCCACAATTGACTATTCCCTCGCAGTTATGGCGTGTGTTCATCGCTGATGCTATCACTCAGCAGGCTATTGCACAGGTTGGCTCGAACGCATATAAGTACTTTAAAGAATGACGGCTATGCTATAGGTAGACGAGCACACCGTAGCGTGCATTTCCCTTCGACAAAAGACACGCTTCTGCACTGATGTACGGAGAAGGCACAGTGCACTGCGGTGCACCGAAGCGCTACCGAAATGATTAGTACTATAGGCCCACTTAACGCGCAGAACTACTAAATTTGCACAAGGACGTGACGTTGCTGCTGCTCGTAACACTTCATCATCACAACCATCAGAACCAGTTTACAATCATCACAACCAGTTTAGTCGCTGATTGCTTCGCGTGACATCTGCTCGCACATGGCGCGCGATCTGTCACAGTTTTAAGTTCCGCGTATCACACGTTAAGAAAATGTAATGAAGAGTTGGTTAACTATCTTAAACCATAAATTACTCTTTAACAGATTGAGACCTGGTATCCACCATGGTAGCGTTATCAAATGGACAATACAGATTACCAAAAGAAAAAGAAAGGAACCTTTAGGGACTCCGAATATTTTCTTTCAATAGTGTGATCGTCTTTCGGTCCGGTTTCGTCGGAATGAATATCGCAAAGCTAATTTCTTAATAATCGAAGTACGTTGTTAAAGGATAGCTATTACTTTCTTCTCTTCAGGAATTTGCCGGTACAACGGGCAAAGAATAAACCATGAAACTAAGCTGACTAGACCTTGTGTAAAAGTAAAACCATTTGGGAAAAAAAGCTACGTTGGAACTGAAGGGTAAGTGAACAGATTGTTTTCTTCCCCACAATAAAACTTGTGCTGTCAACGAAGTGCAGTAGACAGACAGAAAAAAAATCACTTCTCAATGTTTTTGAGTCAAATCGTCAGAGTCACGGAAAGCATAACATTGCCGTTGTGGTCCTTTAAAAATCTGATTTCGAAATATCGCGCTTTCGGCTTACCATACAGCTAATTAGTGGACTTGCCGACTTACTAGACAATAGAAATGTGGCATATGGTACTGTGCTTCAAAAACTCGCGCGTGCCTGCGGAAATATTTCACGCGCGCCTCTTTCTAAACCACGGGTTGCGCGATGACCGTAGATTAAACGTACTCGCGTTTTCCAGTCGAAAATAAATGAAGGAAACAACATTTGGCATGACAGAGGTTCCAAGGTAAACGAGGCCCTGAAACCTGAATTACGCATTTGCTGGATGTGGGACTGAGCGATGACTGTAGAACTAGTGAGAGTGGTGAAACACAGCACATCATCTCTTAAATTGTACCTGAAATAGGCTTCCGCGCCGACAGCAGCGTCGTTCATCAACAATTTCTGCGAGCGGATGTGAGGTTGCTGTGTTCGTGGCGCTTGGTTCTGATAGGCTGAAGGGGAGCAGTCGGGAATAAAGGTACTTGTCGCACATGCTTGCAGGGCACCATTTGATTGATTTGTGAGGTTTAACGTCCCAAAACCAGCTCTGATTATGAGAGACGCCGTAGTGGAGGTCTCCGGAAATTTTGACCACCTGGGGTTCTTTAACGTGCGCTGACATCGCACAGCAGACGGGCCTCAACATTTCGCCTCCATAGAAATGCAGCCGCCGCGGCCGGGATTCGATCCCGCGACCCTCGGATCAGCAGCCGAGTACCATAGCCACTAGACCACCATGGCGGTGCTACAGGGCACCGCTTATAATTAATGTTATAACGAAAATATGTTTCACGCTTCCACAGCTATTAAAGTACCGAAAATTGCACGTTACAATTTGATTTCGTGTGCGACTGACACAAGGAGCGCCGACAAAAAGCGCAGTAACCGTCGTGGTAACCATGACGGACCGTACAGTTCCAGTACAGCAATATGTAAGAGGCGTTTTGATTGGAAGCAGCGCAACACGTCTCTGGGTGAGTGAAATGCGAAATGGGATGCCAATATCTGTCATCTGCTTATATTTTAAATCTGCAAGTTGAATAACTTCTGTTTGCCTACGTCAATCGTTAAAATTATTCTTGAGCTTATCTCAAAGCAATGCGAGGTATCCGTTTCAATGCAAAAATCGCCGGTTAAAATTTCGTTTCCAGGGCCTCTTTAAACATTTTAAATGAATTTGCTTTTAGTTCAACAAATATTACGACGACACAGAAAGAACCGCAGGTCCTACTAGGAAAAGGTACACTGCAATAGGGGATATTCAAAATGTGCACTGTAAGCAAAAATGAGTCGAGATGGGAGCTTTTACCAGCGTGTCAACCGCAAATACTCGCATGCCCCAACCATTTACTCCGTCATAGCGGTGTGAATAGGGCACATGTCACCAATTTACCACCGTTGCTAAGTGACGGATTATGAAAACGCCATGACCTTATTATACTCCTCCCGGAGTTTCAGGTCACGCGGTCACAAACTCGCCTTGGGAGTTTTTAACAACCATCTTCGGTAACGACGCGCTTGGGTCGGTGTGATGTGTGTGTGTGTGCGCACGCGCTCGCGCGTATGTTTAGTGCTTCCTTGTGATACTCCAGTGCATTGGTTGGTTCGACTAATCGTCGGTGGATAACTGTACCTGTGCGCGTTCGCGCGTCTGTTTAGTGCTAATTGCTAATTGTATCCCCCCCATATATGGAAATAAAACGGAAAAGAAAAGTGGGGAAAGCCCGCACCACCAAAAGGTATATCGGGCTTAAACCAATCAAAATAAAAGAATAGGGGCAGTGCCCAAAAGTAATTAAAGTAAAAAGCCAATATTTGCGGTTAAAAAAATTTTCGGAGACTAAGCCAGAAACGTTATTTCAGAACTGGAAGTAATTAACTATGCCGTTAAGGGTGTGGTCCGAATTGGGATTTTAGTTTGCAATAAATGACCAAGAATGTTCCGAATGGGTTTTTGTTTTCCATAGAAAGTGGATAAAGTGAATTTGCCAACGTAATGCTTTGTCCGGCGCCGCTGCACTTGCCGTGTATTATTTATAACCAGACTGTGTGATGCTGAAGAATAAAAACGTCGTAGAAGAGCGAAGAAGAGCCAGGAAAGGTGCAGTAGAGAAGCTGAGTGGATGAAGTGTCCTGGACCGTTCAAGAGGTTGAGTGCATAACTCCTGGGTTCTTGGTTGAAGCACCTGAAAAATGATTTAAAACTGGAGAACTGGTTAGAATGAGTTTATTGTTATGTGGAATGTAATGAAAGATACACGGCAGTTGTCATGAGTGTAGGTGTGGGTGATACATGGAGGACTGTTTTTGGAATAATGATCTCCAAGCTTCCGCAAGGAGCCAGGGGCGTTCCCCGCCTTCGTTGGCATAATCTTGGCTCTTGCAAGAAGCCAATGATCCTAGTCCGCATCTGGGATATGTCGTGTGGGGGATGATATTACGGTGGATGAATTCATTATGGTTACTAATTGGAGGAGATGCGCACAGTGTTGTTTGTGTTTGAGGAATTGTGGAAAATGTTTATATGTTATAACTGTTTTTGTGTGGATTAGGAAGTGTTGGCGAATGGCAGATGTATGGGGACAGTCATTGAAATAGTGCAATTCATTTACGCAAAGTGAGCCACAGGAACAACGGTCTGATAATGTAATATTAAATCGTTTGAGATAAAACTGGAAATGACCATGCCCTGTCATCAAATGAACGAGTTTCTTATTAGGGGGAAACCAATTAGGGATATTATAAATACTGTTAATCCAATTGTATAAGGAGGTTTTGGGTCCTTCTAATTGCCAATGAGAGTGCCAGTGCGATAACATAATTTTATGAAACTGTGTTTTAATGGATCGAACTGAGATGAGTAGAGTGCGTGTAGGACTATTAGAGTGTGGATGGGCTGCAAGGTGATCGGCTAACTCATTTCCAAATATTCCAGTGTAAGCAGGGACGTGGTAGAGGAGAAGTCGATGACCGGATTTATTTAGATTGTGTATGGTATGTGTAATGTTGTGTATGCTACTGTTATTATCGGGAGAATTAGCTAATATAGTTAGAAGAGAGAGGCAGTCGGTATATAAATGGACACGGAGGGATGATGTGTTTAATGAGAGAGTTTGTATGTATCCTATGGCCTCGTCAAACGCCACCAACTCAGCGACAAATGCACTAGTTGCATTCTCAACATGAATTGTTTGGTGGTGAAGTATAGCATGTGTAGGGGTGAATGCGACATAAGCTGCTGTTGCTGAGTGATGAGTAAATGCACCATCCGTGTAGACGTGAATAGCTGGAATGTTGGAAATGCGTTTGTGGGATGCTGGTGTTAATTTTCGAAATGAGAAACGATGGATGTCTGCAGGATGAGTGTGCCAAGGGTTGAGGGGGAATGAAACATTGTGTGGGTGATAAGTATTTAGTCCATAATAAGTGGTTGTCCGTAGTTGGGAAAGTGTAAATAGGGCATTTAACCGATCAAGTTCAAGATCCAAGGGTGGGGTATTTGCAATTATTTGTAAGGACGATGTGCGAGTTGTGTGAAATGCGCCTGTCATAGAGATTAGGACACTTCGTTGTATCGACATCACGCGGTTTTTAAGGAAAGTGGTGTGATTTATGGACCACCATACTGGGGAAGCATATGTGATGGATGGAAGTAATACCTGGCGATAAATGCGCAATAAAGAAATGTTACGAAGTGAACGATGCATCTTAATGAAAGTGAGGAAACGTGCAGTCGTCTCCTCAAGTTTAGACTTTAGGTATTCGACATGTGTATGAAAGTTCAAAGTAGGATCAAAAAGAACACCCAGAATGCGAATGGAGGGTTGGTGCTTTATGAAGTGATCGTATAGTTTTATCGAGGGTCTCCTATGCGATGTTCCAATGTGACCGTTATTAAAGAAAAGAACATGAGATTTGGACGGATTTAAAGTGAGTTTAAGGTTGTTTGCCCAACTTGAGATAACCTGTAAAGACTTGTCCGCATTTGCCTGTAGTTCCCACCTTGACGAGCCAGGTACAATCAGAATGGTATCATCTGCATAAGCTTGTAGATTAAAGGGAAAAGGGAAGGTGATGTTGAGCAAAGAGTGGACCAATATGTTCCACCGTAAAGGACTGATAGGAGACCCTTGTGGGCTGCCGATAGTTGGTGACGCTGATCTGTTGCCGTGATGTGATGTGTAGGTGATGTTGCGGTTGGAAAGGAAAGTTTGAAGTAAATAATATAAATTTTCCGGGCATTGATGTTTGCGGAGGAAGTGCAAAACCGCGGGATGCCACACACTATCGAAAGCACCTGTGAAATCCAGAGAGATAAGAACGGTAGGTGTCTTCGAGGCTCTATATTCTAATAAAATTTGTTTAAGATGATAGAGAGCCAATGTAGCACTTTTCCCGGTGGTGAACCCAAATTGATTACGGTGAATTAAGGAATTCGTATGCAAAAAGTAATAAAGCCGGTTATTAAGCAGACGTTCCAGGACTTTGCCAAATATGGAGTTCATAACTATTGGGCGATAAGAATTAGGTAGGTGAGGTGGTCGATTAGGTTTCAAAATAAATACGATCTTGCCGGTTCGCCAAGGCATAGGAAAATAACCTAACTTCAAAGCAGCGTTGAAAATGAACAAGAAAAAAAATTGAGGTGGTAGTCAAAAAGTATTCTAACAAATGGACGGGTCAAACCGTCTAATCCTGGTGCTGAACGGACATTGATTTTTTTAATGACATGACAAACCTCGTTGTATGTGAAGGGAGGGTCAGTGAAATGCCAAGGGTACGGTGACTTAGCAATATTCCGTATAAGAGAGTGAAACGGAGTATCAGTAGACGCATCGTCACATGCGATTAGAGAGTCTAACAATAGCTGAACAGTCAAGTGTAGATGAGGTGTTAGTATTATCAGGCCGAATCAAAGGAGGAAGAGGGGCAATCTTGTGAAACTTTTTGAAGGCGATTTTGAATGTCTCACCATATAATGACCTACGGGTGGAAGCTTCACAGAGAGACTTATCGTGAGACTCCTTTGCTTTACGAATGTTGTCTTTGTAAGATGAGAATTCCTTAGCATACTGCAGATGAAAAATAGCCCGCATGGAGGGATTAGAAACCCTTTGAAATCGTCTGCGCATTGCACGAACTTTTTTCCTTTGGACAGACAATTCTGGGGTCCACCAAGCGTTGGCAGTCTTTGGAAAACGTTTGGGATATCTGCTGAATTTATGTTTTAACCGATCGAGAATTATGTAAAACTTATGCAAAACTATATCCAGGGCATTGGGAGACATAAGAGTCGCTTTGGACACCTTTGCAAACCAATCCGAGTTTCGTAAAATTGTTAAAAGCTGCATTTCAGCAAAACCAGTCAATCTTTTTTCAGGCGTGTAGGACATGTATGCGAACGTAAATGTGATATACTGGTGGTCGGAGAGGGTTGGAACGTCAAGTACCTGCCAATCGTAACCTGCTGTCAACACTGATTTTGTAGTAAGAGTAACATCTATCCAGGTTTGTGCGTATGGAGTAACGAATGTAGGTGGGGAGTTCGGGTCATTCAAGATAATAAGATCGTTCGAAGTAGCAAAATTGACCAATTGAGAACCACGCAGGTCAGCAGGGTGGGGTCCCCACATGGGATGTTTGGAGTTAAAATCGCCTCCAATAATCACGTTAGAGTCACGTGATGTGATCAAGCAATGCTGTAGTTCGTCGAGGATTGGGTCAATCGGGCTATGAGGCGGAGCATAAACAGCAATTAACGTGAAGGAAGAGGCAGCGCTGCAAGACAGCATTATCAAGTTTTCAGAAGTGTATACCGGGAATAACTCAAATAACTTAGCATGAGCCAAAATCATAACTCGTGGATTGTGGAGGGAATGAAATTTTGCAAACCCAGGAGGAATATTTTGTATTGTACCAGCACGTATATGAGGGTCACCTACAAAGGCGAATGCGTAATTATTAGTTCGCATGGTGTCTACAAGGATTTTGGTGGCAGCGGTGGTATGATCTAAGTTCGCCTGGATGAATGTTATGTTTTCGGAGTCATCCATTTGGATAGAAATGAAACAAGGAATAGAACAGGGCCGGAAGAAGGGGAATTGCTTGGTTGACACCATAAAAAAATTGTGCAGCAAAGGCATGCAGCAGCGCCAGCATGTGATAGGAAGAGTGAATAAATAAGCAGGTTTCGGCGCGTCGCAGTTTGCAACGACTAAGAAAGAGTATCTCATGAACGCAAGAAACAGTGAAGTGCAATGTGGAGGAGAAATATGCCGGAAAGTGAAAAAGTACAGACTGCAAATGATATGTATGAGCCATCGTGAAAGAAATGAGGAGGGAGAGAGCAAATACAAGCCGACAAAGTTGAAGGAGCGGGGAGCGGCGGCCCCCAGAGGACATGGCATAAGAGGAGAGAGGAGAACAACGATAAGAGAGGCAAGGAGTGTGTAGAGACCGAAAAAGAGTCGTCTTAGAGCCACCGCTCCCAATACTCAAGATCCTCTGGACAGCCCTACCCATAACCAGTTCGTGCGCGCAAACGTGCTACCCTGTCGACCAACACAGGACACTCAATATGTCCAGTTGGGTGCGAACTAGGCTGACCCAACTTGCGACATTCATTACACGCAACTGCGTCGTCGCCCGACCTCACGGCACACTGTACGGCCAAATGATTTCGTGCACGCTTGGTGCACACCGCCTTGTCGGGGTGACCAGCATTAGGGCAAGCACGTCTAGAATGCCCGTAAGTTGCACAATACGTGCACATCGGCACATGAAAGTCATCTACTGCTGTTACCACTGTCCAGCCAATCACGATCTGCCGACATTGAAGGAGTTGTCGGCGATCCACGGGGAGAACCTCAATGACATGGGTTATATTGCCTGATTTCTCCTTGTAAGATGCGATAATTTTACTATTTGCCAAATCGAGGTTGACTGATGGATTACGGTCATTTATTTCGGGAATGACCCGGGACGCAGGAACGTCCGGGTCCACGCCCGTTAACTTGAGCCTCGGCCTAAGCTTTTTGGGGATACGAACTGAGATTGACGTACTTGTTACTGTATTTTCTTCAATAGCTTTCTGCAAGTTTTGTGTGGACTTCTGTTGATTTGTTAGGACGGTTATTCCTAACCTCGTCTGCCTGAGGATAATTTCTGAAACTCCTGCCTTGGCAGGATCAATATTCGATTGTAGTAATTTTAGGACATCAGCCGCCGGTGACGTAGTAGGGACGAGAGGGGTCAGGAACATTATGTAGGAATGATCTTGCCTGGATGTAGGCGTAACCGCCAATGATGGACCGGGTAGGGCGTCGGCCAAGCCCGGAGCCGGGACCCGGACGTGCCGTCCCGGCGACGGAGGTTCTTGGACGGATTGCCCGCGAGCAGCAACCATGGCGTATGACGGAACCGGCAGACCAGAACCAGTTGCAAGAGTTGACGAAACGGGATGCAGTTGCCGGGCAGGGTTGAGGAGCTGGAACCTGAGCTCCTCCACACGGCCTGATTGATGCGCAGCAATTGTGCGTAAATCTGCGCACTCCTGTATGATTTGTCGTAAAAGTCCGAGGATTTTTGCCCTCTGAGTGCTAGTAACCTTGGTTGAAGTATCGAATAGAAGGTCCGATATCTCTTTTTGGCAATGCACAGCACGGCTGAAGTGCACAGATGTAGGGTCATTAGACGAGGCATCATGAGAAGAGACTTGATTAACGATTGGCTGGGGATCAGGCAAACCCGCCGCCGGCGAGGCCGGGCGACCGGGCGAATTATGCAAGGGATCCAAAACTGCGGTTTGCATTTGGCCTGCCTGTTGGTCTGCCATTACTTTATCTCCCTTCTCTGAAAAAACCGAGCCATCCGATTGCGGCGAGTCTCCCGGGTGGGGAGCTCGCCGATCGGGCGGATCAACCACCTCCGGCGGCCTGTTTTGAGCCATACCAGCGTAGTGGGTATGTGCCAAAGAGAGGCACATACCCGGGGCGATCGGCCGCGACTGATGGAATAAAGAGATTTGGAAAGCAAATCACACTTTAGCGACCCGAAGAGCAAGCCCCCGAGGCTCCTGGTACCGTAATGAGTTGATTATCAGTGCGAGGTCGGGACGAAAAAGGCAAGAGACTGACCTTTTTGCCGAAACAGGCAGAGCCGAGGCACCGGCCGACCGACCAGCTGCACGAGCGCTCGTGCAGGATTCATGAGTACACAGCGAAGATGATTGTGGTTCGGTTAGGAAAGGACTCATGAGTACGCAGCGAAGATGATTGTGGTTCGGTTAGGAAAGGACGCTAATTTCTGCAGCCCATGTAGGGAGCGCGGCTAAGCGTCCGTTGGGGTGCGGAAAGGGAGTGAAAGAGATAGAGAGGAGAGAAAGGCCGTAGTGGAGGGCTCCGGAAATTTAGACCACCTGGGGTTCTTTAACGTGCACTGAGAACGCACAGTACACGGGCCTCTGGCATTTTCGCCTCCATCGAAAATGCGACCGCCGCGGCCGGGATCGAACCCGCGTATTTTGGGTGGCACCGTCTGGGGTTCGACACACACGTCCTTACGCTAAGCTATAAAGTTTTTTCCTCCTCCTCCTCCTCGGTGCAAAAGATTGAGAAGCGTTCGCTGGGCATCGCGTTGCTTTGCAAGGCGTTTCCCCGAAGCCTCGGAGAGCGATGAAATGCGGGTGTGCCGAGGCAAACCCAGACTAGCCAAGTGCCCATCAGCTTCGCGTCTTCGCTAGCCTTGCGCCACTAGTACAAGCTTCACTAGCTTTTTAACAAAATGCCTTGATTATTTGGGCGATGAAACTAGAAAAACACACTGTCACCGCTGCGCTGAGGCCTTAGAAACTATATTAGCATGGCGTGCCTTCGGTACTGCGATCGACGCCCGTAAAACCACTGTTCAGATTTGTTTCTCTTTTTCTCGTGAATATGATTTGCTCTCCCAGCGTCTAAAGCACGGATGTTTGAAGAGATATTCAACGGACCGGTAAATCGCGGACGGACGATCGAGAGGGCATGATGGTACGCTTTTAGCTAGTCGTGCTGCTTTGGACAGACGAAAGAGAGTGTTCGCGAGAGTAAATATGCATGAGTCGATGGTGTGGCTTGAGCGTACACATTAATTGTTTCGAAGCAATGCGCGTGTACTGCGCGGCTAAGGTTCACTGGTTCTATCCCGGGCTTGGGCACCGAAACGATGTGGGAAAGTTCTTCTTGCAGTCTTCATCGGCGCTAAGCGCAATCTCGTCCAAACAAGACGTGCAAGAACAGTTCACAGCACAAGTCCCATCCCCCAATAACCTAGTTCTTCTGCGTCCTCACCGCGCCGGGTACGATTTCCAACATACTGCGCGTCACTGGAAATTCGCGCGACGTGCACTTCTAAGGACATCACGGTACTAGCACAATAAACATGTGACAAAGGTTGTCCCCAGTAGTTATAGTAGATACGGCAGACACACGCTAACGTACTCTAGCTATTTTTCGCGATGAGCTACTATTGAGCATTTGGTCAGATGTTATGCGTACACAATGCCCTTGGTTGACCTATGAACTATCCATAAAATCAAAGTTAAATACGACGAAACAGGCCCGTAAAGAGGAATTTTATCGCGCGGAAGGGGGGGGGGGGGCACTTGCTGAAGGCCTTGAGTGTTAGAGAAAAGCGTTTTCATTATTCCTTGTCGGTAAAAATCGCAGTATGTGAATTAAGTGACGTTTTAAATGCGACGTTATTCATAGACTTAAATTTTAGGTTATTATTGCTACACTATGTTATTAACACTACCACCAAACCAAGATTTCGGGAGGGGCCCGGACCCCTTGCTTCACCCCCTCGTCCCCTCGCCCCCGATTCAATTAAGGACCTATGACGAACATCTACTCTGAAAACATTTAAAGGGCAACATCGGCGATTGTGTAGCGTCCATGGATCTCAATGAAATTTTCAATATATGTTCTCCTTGGTTCTGTAATAATATATGCCAAGCCAGGCATCCGCAAGTCATTTAGCTTCCTGTAAATGAATTTCAAAATTTAATAGCGGATTCTGATGCGGGTCAGCCTATGTTTATGACGTAATTACCTTCAACGCTACATACCCGAGCTGGCGGGCGGTAAGGAGCGAAATGGTGATACTTCAGCTCTCAAATCGTATTTTCCAAGCAGAGAAAAGATGGCATAACTCAATATATCACCGGATGGCATCGCCGCATACATTTTTCTTGCACCATCGGCGCATTTCCTGTGGCGGAGAGACTGTGACGTCATCATATACGTCACACGAAGCATTTCCCTGTTGCGGTTTGAACTCATGTTTCATTGCAATGTTTAATACTATTGGTGAGTTTCTGAGCAAATTGAAGGACCCTGCCTGGTACGCAACTGTCAATGCCATTGGAACACAGTGATATCAAAACAGGGTGAACAAGCCGCTGGAGTTTCCTTTTAAGCGTTCCCGTGAATGAAAAAGCCATGGTTTACAAGACAGTTCTTAAAAGAAATACGCGTGAAAAATAGGCTCTGTAGTGCGCTTTTAAATGGATTCACTTAGAAAATGCTTGAGCAGGTTCGATTTACTGCCAGTTCGCATCTGCCCGTTAACCTAGTTACAGATTTGATCCCGCTGTGGCTTGGAAAGGAGGGCCCCTTTGGCCTCCAGAAGGTGTGCCAATCGGTTGTCCATCCTGTCGACATTCAAGTCGGTGGCAACGAACTGCCCAACTATCTAGGGACGTGGAGGTTTCGGCTCCGTTCTCCTCCCTAATTTTACAAAAAAGATCCCATTCCTTCGGCGACCTCTTCTTCACCAACGACAAAGAAGTTCCAAATATTTGAGGAAGGAATAACATATGTTCTTCAAGCGAAATAAAATTCACGAAGCTGGTAGATTTGAAGTTTCACATGGTTTTACTAGACTGTAGTTGGCTTTTCTAGGTCTCACTTCGCAACCCATTTCTTCTTAGCTAAATTGTTCTTGCCTCAATCAGTATTAACATAATTATGTTTTTCTTAATTGGGCATGTCACCTTAACAATCTCGACTCATCAGCTTGTCAACATGAATCGCATTGACTCAACATGGCACGCCTTTGAAACATGGGCTCAGCGATCGTAATAGGGAAGACTACAGCGCAAGGCTGAGTACTCTTGTAATGTTGGATACGACCACCGGCAAGCACTTCCCACTACTGCAGCACAAGGAACCAACTTCCTGGAGGCTATGCATGACCGCGCGAGCAGCCATATACACTTGGGAACGTCGTCGGTCCTCCGCTAGGCGCCGACTCTGTTCGACCTTGAGGCCAATAGCCATGCGGCTGCGGTGTCGGTATGACGGCCGCAGCCAATGACAGCGCCGTAAGTGCATACTTGGCCTCCACGTTTGTTGAGGGGTGGGACAGACAAGCCGATTTCTCACCATCTGGGTCGAGGCGCTCCTTTCCTTTGCTGTTGACGCCAGCACAAATATCAACTGTAATTAGTGTCTGACACGAAATAATGTAATAATGTAGCTGCAGATGTTCACACAGTATGAAACGCGGAGCGCAGTAGTAAATTCTGAGCGTCTTTCCGCCTCGGCGGTCAGCGCGGCCACCGCAGCTGCTGTCCTTGCGAGCTCTGATCGCCTGGCTGCTGTGTGGCTACCGACTGGTACGAGCAGCTTCTGAGAAACTGATTGTGATGTTATTCTAAGAAATAGCTACAGACAGTGATCGTGTGATGAATTTACAGGACTTAAGCGCTAAACATATGGTGCGAATTTGAGGACCATATGAGGAATTTGAGGTCGTACAATATGCCGCGGTCCGCCTTGCCGCTTTCTACCCTTCAGGACGCATGGCGCGAACGAGCGAGAGGCACGGTGACTGCTCCTACAACCAGTGAACCACCATGAACAGAGATTTAGGCAGGATTTCGAATTTAGAGGTATTACCCATTTTGTTACCAGAGCGTGAACGCGAGCGCGGGAGGGGGGGGGGGGGACACGAGGTTACTGGTTAGACAGAAGAACATTTTTCATTCTTGGGAGTGGGGGGGGGGGGGGTTGCATAAACCACTGAATGTGCACACGCGACGTCGTTTGTACCTTTCCTAATATGAACAGAAGCCTTTTCGCTGATTGCTTTCCTTATCGCATAACCGATCCCAGTAAAAGCAGGTGAATACACAGGGAAACCTTCCGCAGTGGTATGCTCAATGTTGCCTGCGCTGACGATCACCTGTGCGTGCGCCTGTAGTCTGTTTCACTAGTTCCATGCAACCGAGCGAAGGTTACGAGGCCATCGAACGCAGAAACCTTCAGAGGCGAGACGAAATGTCATAGTCCGGGTACGCACCTACGGGCCTCACTATGTCCTCCTCTTTCTCTTTCCAAGGCTGTTCCTGCCACTGCAGCGTCCACCATTGGCACATGCCACAAAGCGGAAGGCTACGCTTAACACGTGTTTGTTCTCCTGATTGCAGAAGGAGCCTGTAGCTTTCAGAGTGCTGCACGGAATTACTGAAACAAACTATAGCTCACTTGTTGCCGAAACTGCGGCGAGCCCACTTACTATGCGGATGCGGCTTGTAATCAAACCCTAGGCACGTGGTGTGCTGACAGATGTAATTTTATTTGATGTATGTTTTGCGCTCTTACAAAGCGATTTGCGTTTGGGCCTTCTCTGCAGCCATACATCATCCTATCATCAGAACTCAATGGTCACCGCAAACACACCATACTTTGTCTTGGCCCTTCTTGGCCGCACTTAGCCCTTGCGCAACAACACGCCAAATATCATCACAATTTTATGAAACGGGTCTTCGATTAGCGACTAGTCGTAGACACAAGTTATATATCGCTGTATCAATTGCGTTGTGTCAATCTCCGAGCACACTGGCACGACTGACGGCGATCGGATAAAAACGCGTTAAAACTTTGGGCATTTCAACACGTGTAAATCATAACTTTAATCTAATTTTAGTTTATTTGTTTAGTTTGATTTTACAACAGTGATCAAGATGTAAATTGCATCGTTTTCAATGTCCCATTTCATGGTGAGTCCACTGAGGAGTGCGGCGAGACAGGCGTATAGGTGAAAATGCATGAACTTAGGCGACTAGTGCTTTCGTTGTTTTATGTTCTGATTTTGCTTAAGTTATAGTGTTTTGTCTGTTGAATCCTACCATGGTAATTTAACGTCTTACTGTTCTCCTGCCTTACGTCCTCTGAAAGCAACTGTTCTCGTGCGGTAACGGAATCTCTCAAAGGGACGCTGACAGGAACTATATACTTGTTCGTACTATTGCCCGAAATAAAATATTGTGGCACCCTCATGCTTGGCCTTAAGAGTTGAACACCATATCGATGCTTGGTCCTCTTCTCATCGCGCTCTCCTCCGCTTGCCATGCTCTTCAGTCGCCTAGCCATGTAATTGTCACGGCACCACTTAGCTGAAAGTGCGAGTTACTTGCGTTACTGCGTAGTCTCCTTCGTCGTCTTGCGCCATTTGACACAGATGCACCATCAAACCTCGTCCATGAAGATGGCACCATTGTAAGTGAGACTTCAGGTAGTTGGTAATGGTTCATCTTCAGGTGGGTGCAGCGCTACACGAAACACGAACAGAGGAGAAGGAGCACCTGTCCTGTGCGTCTTCACCTTTATCCATGTTTCGTGTATAGGTGCACCCACCTCAAGATGAAGAAGGCATGGAAATACATGCGGGATGGCCGAAGAAAAAGTAGACGCATGGCAAGGCAGGCAGCTGTCTATGTTCTCGCGTGCTGGTGTGTGTAATGTGTCTCCGCTGTCGCGTGTACGATATGTTATGAATGTCTGATGTGCGTCTCGTTCTATTATCCAGAAGATACATAGTGTCTTTGCAGTTTTCGTTTGGGCATCGACCTGAGAGAAAATGATCTAGTGAACCTGTTTTTTCCTGTTAAACGCGGGGCTGTTGGCCTTGTTTATTTACTTTTACGTGAGATTGTTTCTAGGTTGATGTTCCTTAGGGATGTGGAGGATCTATCTTTAAGAGCAGTCATACATACTAGACTACGGAAATTAATTCCAGCTTTAATAATTTCCTCATGTAGTGATTTTGAGGCTACCGTAACTGGATTTTCGATGGAGGCCTTGCTTTCACACAGGATATTGAGAGATTTTCTTTAGAGTGCTTGAGCGAAGTTACCAGAAAAAAACTTTATAAGGATGTAATTGAAGTGTTCCTTCCGACTCCTGTGTACCGCTTGGCATATCGTGGATACCCAGTACAGAATATTTTGAAAAGTGTCAAGAAAATGCCAATAAGTCCAGTTGTGAATTTGTATGGCGAGACAACAATGTATGACGACAATGGGTGACACGTTCTAAGGACATAAAAACAATGACATGCATGTCATGAGCGGCATGATTTCTATGACACGTGTTTCGTTAATGGGATGCATACGAAAATTGCTGTGGCACAACGCGACTGCATGAAGAACGTAAATGAAATGACAGGTCATAGTATGAGAATCATGGCATTCGTGTCATGAGCGGCATGGTTTACATTCCACAGTCTCGTTGCTCTTGCGGTCGTTTCCGTTGCTCTTGCGGTTTCAGTAATTTTGTACAAATGCGTTGCGCCGATAGCCCTAGTCCTTCTGATCATTAGCGTAACAATATCAGCACTCTGCATTAAGCGCAGAATTTATTACAAAGTTTTAAATACGCACATTGTGACAGATCGCCGCGACTCGACTCGAAGCGTTTTCAACCGCCCCTTCTCACGGGCATACGATGGGTACTACGAAACGGAACCCACGTGATGTCACGAGCAGTGAAGGGTAGCCAACGGTATCGTCGCAGCATCTGGCGGCGCGCTCGCGAGTCGCCGGCGCACTATTACAGAGGCTAGCACTGCCAAGGCCGGCGACCTCTGTAAAGACACCGCAGCACTATGTCGCTGCGGAGGACTCTGGACAGCTACTGACGTGGGCTGTTCGAGTTGAGGAGGAACAGCAGAGGTAAGGGGGAAGGCGACAGAAATAAGCTCGTAGCTACCTTAGCGCAGGGTGCTTCGCTTCATTTATGGTGTGAATGATTTCACAATTGTGTTGCCTAATCAATGATACAATGTAAAAAAAAAAAAGGTTTCAGAGACCCTTCAAGTTCATATGTACCAAAATCGGTGTAGCGAGACAACAATGCAGATCCATTTTGCGTTCTTGATATGCGTGCTTTGCATTTCCCCGATTCCCACTGCACGTGGGATCTTCCATTTTTTTTCCTTATTTCATTATTTGCATGAAGCTGAAATTTTCGCTCACGGGCAACGCTGATTTTTCGCTCACAACCGATGATGCCCTCACCGATGCTGATACCGATACCGACGCCGACACCGACATGTCTGTGAAACGAGCTCTCCAACGCTACGCGTTATGAGCACTGCTGTCGAGAACCCTAAGAAGGGCATCGTGGTGTTTTGCAGCGCTTGCAATATGTTTTTAATACAGCTAGCCTTAAAAGGCCAATTTCGGTTTTGATTTCGAGGGGGCGGTATTATAATGACTTAAATTGCACGTGGTGTACACAAAAAAGTGATTTCATTGCTATCCAGTGACTCCGACAGAATTTTGTTGATATTTAGGCGACTACGTCCACAAGTAATCGAACTGTCCATTGCAATGTCGCTAGATTGCAAATGCTGGGCGAGGAAAACTGCAAAACCGAATTACATTGCTTGATACGTGTTTTCTGACTCCAGTGTGTGGAAAGCCTTATCAATTCACGCCAAAAACACTAGAATTGTTCCCTTTGTGCCGCCTCGACGCTGTGTCAGCACTCCTTTAGGGAGAGCATGGTACAAGCTCCATCGTCGCTAATTTTTAAGTACTTTTGCATGCCATTGAAATAAAACGTCCATAAATATGCGTTCATCCATTTCTTCTACAGGTGCCCATTTTTTTCAGAAAAAAAGCATGTTAAGTGCGTCAAGTTACACGACGGTGACGCGAATGATAGGTACCCATACTTTTGTCCCTTGTACATGTGCCCTCCCGGAGGCCGTAAGTACACAACTATTCGTTTGTGGAACTAAAGAACGATAAGAGAGTGTAGCTTGTTTAACAAGTATATCGGCTAGTGAGATAATACGCAAATAATAGTAGAGGCAAGTTTTAGTTCTCAAACAAGTGCCAACTTCTTCTAGCTTGTGAAAGATACACGAACCTGCTCACCAATTCGTAGGGGTTCACATTGAGAAATATTTGTAGTGGCACCTGCCACCTCTGCGCGGCTCCTGCCACTCCTTTGTGTAAACACGCTTAATGACTTTCCCTCTCGCGTGGCTTTATTGCGTCTCGCCTTCCGCGGTTTGCTCGTCGAGAAAAAAAAGGCAGTTGAACAGCGAACGTGGTCGTTGTCGGTTCCTCCTGCACACGCTCTACAAACTGGTGACCCGGTTAGGCACGCGCAACTGCTGCAAGAAATCACTATGCCACAAGACCAACCAGACCCGGTAAACATCGGCCAAAATTCACGTACTGCAGAAGCGACCGACGACGCAATTTCTGCGGTACCCCTACGTCTGCCACAGTACTGGGACCGCAACCCAAACACGTCTGGTTCCTGCGAGTGGAATCGCACTTCCACATCAGCCTAGTAGCGTCGCAGCTTCAAAAATTCTACCATGTCAATGCGTTTCCATCCACAGCCGCAGAAGGGGCTTCCGACATCCTGGTTTTCTCAGCACGAACCTCCCGGCAGCTCCCCCGACGAACTAAGGCAGCGCTGCTCGACAGAACAGCTGCATCGGAACGAACGCGAATGCAGCAGTTGCTCTCAACTGCGGAGCTCGGTGAACGAAGGCCTACGCAGCTCTTGCGGCAAATGATGCAGCTCCTTGGGTCGCGCGCACACGCCTTGGATAATGCAGTGCTACGCGAACTCTTCCTCCAACGCTTGCCGTCCCACGCTCAAACGGTGCTTCGCTACTGCATCCACCAGGGACTTGCCGTCACTCGCCACATTGGCCAACAAATTCATGGAAGTGGCAACACAGTACTTGCAAGTCGCTGCCGTCAGCAACTCTACCACACCGTCCTCGTCGTCATGCGCTGCGTCTAGCCCTACTACAACGACCACTTCTGACATTGACTACCTCTGCGACAGATCAGAACAATTACTGGTGGCAGCCACACGGCAAAACAATCCTCCATACACACTGTTCACGACAGCCTGGGCGATCACCAACACCCATACGGCGCAGAGAGTGTGATCCGAGTGAGTCCACCAGCCCACGTTTGTGCTACTACCATCGCCGTTTCGGTGCCGCGGCTCGCCATTGTCCTTTGTCATGCGCTTGCACGGCAAACCCGCCGGCAGACCACTAGCGGCGAGGAGAGGGCAGGGCCTCGCAGAAAGTCACCTTTTCCACCTCACCGACCTCACCGCCGGACAAAAATTTCTCATCGACACCGGAGCGCAGGTCAGCGTCCTCCGAGCCACAAGGTCAGAACGCAATTCACCTGCCATTTTGTACCTTCAAGCCGTAAATCGCACCCGCTTTCCTGTGTACTCCTAACGCTTTGTCACACTGCACCTGGGGCTTCGAAGGCTCTCCCGGTGGGGGTTTTTAATCGCCGACGTCGGTTCTGCAATTGTGGGAGCCGACTTTCTTGCTAAGCAGGGGCCACTTGTTGACCTCAGACAGAAACGTCTTCTCGACTCATTAACGAGCTTGTCTGTTCATGCGGCCGCAACTACAGATGTGGCGCCTTTCTGCGCTACAGTTACCACGGAACCGTTCGCCGCCATGATAAATGAGTTCCCATCCCTGACATGTCCACCAGACAGGACTCAACCTGTTGCCCATGCTATTCAATTCCACATAACACTCGGCCCCCCTATTACAGCGTAAGCTGTTATGAGATCACAACAAGGGTCGTTTTAAATGCGAAGCATTTCTTAGCGAACTTCGGCGAGTTTGAGCGTATCTATCTATCTATCTATCTATCTATCTATCTATCTATCTATCTATCTATCTATCTATCTATCTATCTATCTATCTATCTATCTAGCCGCCTACGATTTTGTGCTCTACTGGCCGTTTCGCTAATCGGATGTTTACGAAAATTGGTATGCCATATCATGACTACATGATGAACATAAATGACAGGTCATAACATGAAAATCATGAGAGTCATGTCATGAGCGGCATGATTTACGTGCCACGGTCTTGGTGCTCTCCTGGCCGTTTCGCTAATCGGATGTATGCGAAAATTGGTATGGCACAACATGACTACATGGTGAACATAAATGACAGGTCATAACATGAAAATCATGACATGCATGTCATGAGCGGCATGATTTACATGCCACGGTCTTGGTGCTCTCCTGGCCGTTTCGCTAATCGGATGTTTACGAAAATTGATTGATTTGTGGTGTTTAACGTCCCAAAACCAGTTCTGATTATGAGAGACGCCGTAGTGGAGGGCTCCGGAAATTTCGACCACCTGGGGTTCTTTAACGTGCACTGACATCGCACAGCACACGGGCCTCAACATTTCGCCTCCATCGAAATGCAGCCGCCGCGGCCGGGATTCGATCCCGCGACCTTCGGATCTGCAGGCGAGTGCCATAACCACTAGACCACCGTGGCGGGGCTTTACGAAAATTGGTGTGCCACATCATGACTACATGATGAACATATATGACAGGTCATAACATGAAATCATGACATGCATGTCATGAGCGGCATCATTTACATATCACAGTCTTGCTCTCCTGGTCGTCTCGTTAATGGGATGTATACAAAAATTGGTATGCCACAACATGACTGCATGGCGAACATGACTGACAGGTCACAACATGAAAATTGTGATATGCATGTCATGAGCGACATGATTTACATGCCACGCGTTTCGTTAACGGGATGTATAAGAAAATTGGCATGCCACAAGATGACTGCATCACGAACGTAAATGACAGGTCATAACGTGAATATAATCACATGCATTTCATGAGTGACATGATTTACATGCCACGGTTTTGGTGCTCTCTTGGCCGTTTCGTTAGTGGGATGTATAGGAAAATTGGTATGCAACAATATGACTGCATGACGAATATAAATGACAGGTCATAACATGAAAAGCATAACATGCATGTCATGGGCGGCATGATTTACATGCCAGGCGTTTCGTTAATGGGATGTATACCAAGATTGCTATGGCACAACACGACAGCATGACGAACGTCAATGACAGGTCATAACATTAGAATCATGACACAGGTGTCATGACCGGCATGATTTACATGCCATGGTCCTGGCGCTATACTGCCGTTTCGTTAATGGGATGTATACGAATATTGGTTTGGCGCAACATGACTGCATGACGATCATAAACGACAGGTCATAACATGAAAATCGTGATATGCATGTCATGCGCGGCATGATCTACATGCCACTCGTTTCATTAATGGGATGTATACCAAAATTGCTATGGCACAAGACGACTGCATGACGAACGTAAATAACAGGTCATAACGCTAGAATCATGACATGTGTGTATGAGCGGCATGGTTTACATGCCACAGTCATGGTGCTCTTGCGGCCATTTCGTTAACTTCATATGTACCAAACTCAGTATAGAGAGACAACAAAGCAAACCGATTTTACGTTCCTTATGCGTGCTTCGCATTTCTTTGATTCCTACTGCACGTGGGATCTGCCAATTTTTTTTTTGCGCCGTAGTTGTCCGCCGCCGCCGGTGTCCGTAACCACTATCGCGCAAATTTCAGAAAATGTAACCAGTACCGAGGAGTATTCCAAATGGTCCTCTGCGTGGATTCGTACCCACACTCTCTGCGTGGCAGTCGAGCATTCTACCACTGAGCTACGCCTGTGCTTGAACAATCATCGCTAAAAGACTTAAACAGGTATAACGTCTGCCGAGGAATCTCATTAAACATGTAATGTTACGTGGCAGAATAATAATACGCCACTATACGTCGCGGAAAGTGGATTGCATAACAAGTTCGAGGAATAATTTCAAAGGACACAGGGATGTATGCTTCGTAGCTCTGAACCCATTACAGAGGCATCATCTACATCATAATTATGAAACAATCTTCAATTTTGCCATCATCATTATTACGAACCGCTGCCCTTTATCGTGTCGTATCGTGCCATGCGACGTGCGGCAGGCGACGTGCGCAGCCCTGACAGCAACTTGACTTGGCTCTTCGATATACCTGATGGCGCCTCCTCGTATGGTGCGGACCGCTGCTGAAGAGGCGAATCGCAGAGCTACGCGCGCGGCTGCAGCAAGGCAACGTCTGGCACAACAGCCAGCTGTGCAGAGAGAAGCCCAAACCGCAGCTCGCCGTCGACGCCGGGCCGTGCCGAGAGTTCGGTTCGTTCTCGGGAAAACGAAGCCAAGAGACTCTCAAGATGTGCAGTTATACAGATTTGCACGTTACAATGCCGGAGTAATTATGGTGTGGTGGGTACTTCTCTACTTGGCGAAATGATAACAGTTATGACACTGCGGATACCTACCACCTCTAGTTGCACTAGTTTCCCCAAGCGTTTAAAATGGCCTCTGAAAACATCGGTCCTTCACCCTAAGCTGCCACTGTCCTGCGGTTCCGCGCAGGACTGGCTCTTTTTTCTATCGTCCACGCCGCCTGGCTCCCAAGCTCAATGTGGCCCGCGTAGAGTTCGAGCACATGTTGGAGCTCGTCCCTAAAAAAGTCAGGTGACTGGAGGGCACGTGCAGACTACCGACTCCTCAATGCTAAGACCGTACCTGACCGGTACCCAATACCCAACATCCAAGACTTCACTTCTGCTCGGCACGGTGCTACAATATTTTCGAAAACTGATCTTGTTCGGGCGTACCACCAAATCCCAGTGGCCGAGGAAGACATCTGCGAAACGGCCATAACGATACCGTTTACGCTTTTCGAATTTTTGCGGATGCCCTTCGGAATCCGAAACGCGCCACAAACAACACAGCGCTTTATTGACACCGCGACGAGAGGACTCCCGTTCGTGTTTGCCTATGTGGAAGATCTGCTTGTGGCGAGCTAATCTTCCGAAGAGCCCCTGCAACACCTTCTTCTTCTCTTTGAGCGGCTTGAAGCCAACGTAATTGTCTTAAACAGGAGAAAAAGTGAGTTATGAGGGCACACTCTCTCATTTATCGGACATTACGTCGATACAAGTGACATCCGCCCACTTCCTCACAAAGTAAAAGCAGTCGTCGAGTTCCTAAAGCCGACTTCGCTTACCATCACTGCCAGTTTCCGGGTCTGGTAAATTATTACCGCCGTTTCGTCAGAAACTGTGCAGCGCTCCTGGAACCACTCGATCGCCTGCTCTATGGCACACAACAATCTGCGACGCTAGACACAACAATCTGCGACGCATTTCTTACAATTAAACGCGCCTTGGCCGAAGCAACTCTCCTCATTCACCCAAATCCAGACTGCCCCCTGGCACTCATGACCGACGCATCAAGCTCTGCAGTGGAAGCCGTTCTCTAACAGCAAGTTGACGGCGAATGACAACCCCTTGCCTTCTCTAAACGCATGAACCCCGCTCAAACCCGCTATAATGTGTTTGGCCGTGAACTCCTCGCGATGTACAGTCTGTTTCATACTTAGGGGAAATCTCGGAGCACCTTGCAACGCGACGCAACCATGTGGCCAACGGGATGAGGCCTCAGTTAAATGCTGCACGCATAGAGCAGCTGCGCCTCCGTAAGCTGCTGCTCCTGGCCGACTCCAGCGCTCGCCGCATCAAGGACGCAACGCGTTTTAAGGCACTCCGAGATTTCCCCTAAGTATGAAACAGACTGTACCTATCCGTGCGCCATTTCCGTCACCTGCTCCAAGGCCGGTCGTTCACCATCTACACTGATCACAAGCCCCTGAGCTACTTCATCGGTCGTTCCGAGTCCCAATATACGCCATGAGAGGTACGTCAGCTCTCGGAATTCACAACAGACATTCGACGCATTAGTGGCTGTGATAACGGCGGATGATCTCAGCCGCGTGGACGCCGTCACACGCATCCACTCGAAGGACGTGCGAACCTCTCTTATATTCGACATCCGCGAACTCGCGACAGCGCAGGAGAACTCTCTTAACTTGACTAATACGCGCGAAGCGACCAAGTCCGTGCAACTGGTGCCAATAACTTTTTCGACCGTACCTATTGTACGTGATACCTCCACTGGTCGCCTTTCACAAACTAGCATTCAACTTCTTCCACAACGTGGCTCACGTGGCTACTCAAAAGCTCGTCGTAGGTCGATTCGCGTGGCCCCGCATGAACGCGGACTTTCGCAATTGGGTACGCGCATGCGCGCCTTGTCAGCGCGATAAAGTTCACCGCTACCGAGTACCACCTCCACGCCGCTTCTTGCAACCTGACAAACGGTTTGCTGTAGTCCACACTGACATAGTTGGACCGCTTCCGCCTTGCCAGAGCCACCGGTATTTGTTGACATGTGTTGACCATTTCACCCTGCGGCCCGACGCAACGCCAATGCCTGACATCGCTGCAGCCGCAGTCGCAGAGGCATTCGTCTCCACTTGGGTCTCATGGTTTGGCTGCTCGACAACATTAATCACTAACCGGGGCCGTCAGTTTAAGTCTTCACCTTTCGCAGAGCTTCTAAGGCTCCTCGGAAAGACCCGTCTGCGGACAGCTGCGTACCATCCCCAAACAAACGGCCTCGTCGAGCGCTTCCATCGGCATCTGAAAACAGCATTTCACAGCACACGGGTCGCGAACAAAATGGGTAGAAGCACTTCCCTTCGTTCTACTGGGTATCCGATCCGCATATAAAGAAGACCTCTCCTGTGCCACGGCAGAGCTTGTTTATGGCCCCACACTGCGCCTCCAGGCTGAATTCCTTGAGGACACCGCACGCACAAGCGCTCCGGCAGCCAGCGAATGTGTGATCCTCCTTCGCAATGCTTTCCTCGACCTCCAGCCCCAACCGACGCGACGGAACCCAGCGCATGTACAGTGCGATGTCAGTGCACGTTAATGTGTCCCAGCACAACGGCGTGATTATATCGTGGTTTGGACACGTGAAACCCCACCAACTATGGATTGCTACGATTTAGTAGAAATTCACCAAATATGAACACCAGGACTGGCTCGCCTCTGGGAAAAACGACAACTGGGATGGCGCGTCCTCAGCGGCGAACTACTGCACCAGGTGGCACAAGCGGCCAATTAAACCATGAAGCAATACGAGACGGGATACTGAGTGCACTCACGCAATGGTAAGTGCACCCATACAATGGTGAGTGCACCCACGCAATGGAGATGCAAGTGGGGATATTGACGGGCAGTAATGCTGAGGCAGGCGTTGGCTAAGGGAAGTGTACTATTCCGCACTTTTGTGCTTAACTTGTTCAAGTGTGTACACTGTCACCACCACGCCTCGCCTCACGTCTCTTCATTTTCCCCCATTCCGTGACTCGCCTCAAAGACACGACTGATGTTCACGAAAAGTCCTTGCGCTAAAATTACTGCAAGGATGTCTTTCAGCCATTCTTGACACTGGACATTTTAATAGCGAAGAATGGGCCGATCAATGAGCAGTGGGTCTCACGAGCAGGATTTTATTTCAGCCTCTTCGGCGTACATAGTTTAAATAAGCTGGTAGCTTCTGCAGCACTTTACTTGTACCCAAGGGTTTCGGTGAGGGCGGGCCCTAAAGCTGAACCTTTGTAGCAGTTCACCTGCCATGGTAGCAGGGTGTCGACTTGCGAAGCTCGATGTCATTGGATCGAGTAGGTATAGGTGGCTGCATTGCAATGCGGGCAAAATTTTAAATAAGTCGTATATTCTTTGTGCACAGCACCGTTATAGCTGCGCCGACAACGATGACGTGTTGTGAGGAACGGTGCGGCAGAACGTTGAGCCGAGGAGACACACAACGCGGCAGGAATGAAAAAAGGCGAGCA
This sequence comes from Hyalomma asiaticum, assembly GCA_013339685.2. NCBI lineage: Eukaryota > Metazoa > Arthropoda > Arachnida > Ixodida > Ixodidae > Hyalomma > Hyalomma asiaticum. The sequence goes on along the minus strand of CM023484.1, from coordinate 98,569,494 downwards.
GTGGACGAAGACATTCCGGTGGCACGGTCCGCGCCGTTGTTTGCATACAAAAGCCACTGCGGCCATGCATTTCCGGCCGCCGGTTTCGACGATCGGTTGCATAGATTTAGTTGCACCTTAAGGAACCCCAGGTCGGCATAAAATAAATCCGGAGCTCTCCACTGGGGCGTGCCTCGTAATCGCATCGTTGTTTTGCCACGTAAAGGCCTCTAAGCTATGGCAGTTAAAATGATTCTGGACACCATGTTCACAAGAGGTATGTCTGAGCGACTCAGATATTTAGGGGCATTTTTCCTGTGGTAGCACCCTTCTTACTTTCATTTCAAAACGAGAAAAATAACTTGGAGGAGAAACGAGATCATTCTGAAGGAATGGTCCATAAAATCAAACCTCACAAAATCAAACGATCGAGTGTAGCGTTGATGCATCTTGTACGTGTTTGTACGGCGAAGGAGCATTATAAGCAGCGCTGCGCGCCTGATTGTTTGTTTCCCCTATTTATTATTTGCACTACACGTATTACAAAGAGCTGTAACGATTATTTTTCACTTCTAACACGATTGTCCTTTCATCGTCTCACTTCACAGGGGAGCGAAGGAACTCAACAGAGATTGTGAAGTATGTTATGTACAAGGGTAAGACCATTGGCATCGTTTTATTTCTTTTTTTCGATATAATCAGCTTGCAGGCGAAGTTGCTGGCCCATAGGGAAACAAAGAAAGTGGTGACGACACACACAAAAAATGAACAGCAGAAAATTTAAACAGCACACGCGAAACAAGCAGTCTGTAGCAGGCCCGTAGCCAGGAATTTTTCTCAGGGGGGGGGGGGTGAGGGGGCGCATCCTGAAAGTCTTGACTATAAAAAAAAAACATCTATTTTCATTACTAATATTGGCGAAAATTGCAGTATATACATTAAGTGCCTTTTCACATGCAAAATTCTTAATAGGCTTAGATTTTATGTTATTAGCATACACTATGTTAATAATACTACCTCTCAACCAAAATATCGGCAAGGGCCCGGGACCCTAGCCCACCCTCTGGCTACAGGCCTGGTATTTACCCATGTTTCAAAAATTTGTAATTACTTACCTTAGTAAAATAGCTACGATAAAAAGAGCAACGGCTCAATGTTGGGCCGAACAACATAGAGGACGAAGTGTAACAAGAAAATGTAGAAAATTTTACAGAAAATTCAGAAAACATTTACAAAAACGAATTACAGTTGTGTTAACATTTTGCACATAAAGGCAATAGTTTGTACTCCTTAAGAATACCAGCTACCCTTATTGTGCTGGCAACATGGCACGTTTCCGTACAATGTTTTTGCCGCCGCGCCAGCCTCAGGAAATCGCTGAACGAAAGCAATTTTAGGGGCGAAGCTCCTCTTAGTCTAACCTTGTCACGCGTGAGTCGTCAGGCGTAACGCGTGCCGGGAGGCACGCGCCGTGGCGCTCGCGCTCGGCGCGTGCTTCCCGGCGCGTGCCTCTCTCTCTCCCGGCGCGTGCCTCTGCTGTCTTGTGAGAGAGAGAGACAGAGAGAGAGCGAAAGGCGCGCGTTGGCTATGGAAACGCTCTTTCTTAGAGGAACGCTACCAGCTCGGAAAGAAGGAGAACGCGCCCTCACCCGCGAGAGACGACGTTGGCGCAGGCAGCGTCTCCTAGCGAGTTTCTTGATTGAGAAATACCGACTGCTCGCATTGGAGAAGCGTTCACCGGCAACAAGGACGTTCAAAAAAAAATTCTGGAGTGGCGATTTTGTGCTAAAGGTGAAGCCGGCGGCCGCCATCTTACTCAGGGCATCGATTAACAGCATTCAAGTAGCACAAAAGTAAAAGCGTTTTCCTCACGCTTCTAACACCTTTAAAGCGGTCAACTTTGCTAGGCAGACAATCCTTTTTGTGCCCGTTTGTGCCACGGGTTTTTGAATGAAACATGAACATCGAGAAAATTTGTGTGCGATATCGCGGCATTGATAGTTGTTCAATAGCGGTCTAATAAATCAAAACAACGCGCTTTTACATTACAATTAGTCTAGGGTTTACATTAGCAGGTCAAGAACGCTTGAAGTGATACTGGTTTCTGGACACTTAGGCAAGGTTTTAGGGCTGAACTAAGGGCAAACGCCGGCTTCACTTGTCGCGGTAAGGTTCAGCGGCCACTGCCACTCCAGCATTTTTTTAGAACCTCCTTGACCGGCAACCCATATATATATATATATATATATATATTTCACTTGTGCATAGTTGAACCATGAGGATTCGTAGCGTGCGCGTTACTAAATTAATCCGGAACTTAGCACGATCTACGATGAACCTCCCGAGCTTCGCCCACTCATCATCATTCACTCCGTGGATATGCTGTAAACTTTTTAGTGGACACTAACCTGATGAATCATCGCTAGCTAGTACAACGGTTTGTCTTGACCATACGAAGATATTAACGGAGTTTCTCATGATCGTGTTATATGTCAGTGCATGAACTTTATTTAACGTAATGCGATGTCATCGAGGGCGCATTTAATGACACCTTTATCATTAGCAATGCCGGAAACTTTGTCGTAACATTTATTCGGTTTGAGCGGGCGATTTCTCTTCCCAAGGCGCTTCTCCAGCGTACAAAGAGAATCGTTGGGTTACCAGTACTACGCACTCTTAAGGCTTCATATTAGTGGAGCAGCTTAGCTGTCCTCTTCTTGACACACCGGCGGCAGCGGCGGCGGTTGCTCCCTTGTCTGTGCTCCCGACGTGTACGGTAACAGTTTTCAGTCACTGCCAGCCCAGCTGTGCGAACCCAGAAGAAAAGATGTTCTGCCCTGACGCCTACGAGCAGGAGGCGACGGCGCAAGGATAAATTTCTTAGAGGCCAGAGTGCCACGCTTTGGTAGCGGGTGTTAGAGCGGTAGTAAAGTCCGAAGACTTCGTCGAACCAGAAACGAGGCTTCGAAGTGCGGTGGAGGACAACACGCCTGAATACCGAGCAGCAAGTCGCCATAGCAGACCGCACTCCTTGTAGGCATTCAACAACACGATCGGCGTTAAGATTCAGCATGTGTGATTTGATGTTCAGCAGCAATCCGAGTATCTTGGTGTGCTCTTGCTGGGCTACGCGTTCTTCCAGGTTAGCGAAGTTTGTTGCCCACTTCTGCAGCTTATTGGAATGACTTAAATGAATGACCACTTGGAAAAAGGCTCGTAACCTTATCAACGATGTGTTGATTATGTTGCTGCGCTTTCGCCAATATCAGTTTGTATATAGTTACGGTAGGCGTCCAGAAAGCCTTCTTATAAACTGGGATCAAACTGTGAGATTGGACGCCCTGAAGTTCCGTTGGTCTGAAAAATAACACCAACAGGAGTGTACGACAAAAAAAAAATTACAGCATATCCAAGGAGTGAATGATGGTGGGTGGGCGAAGCTCGGGAGGTTCATCGTAGATCGTGCCGAGTTCTGGATTAATTTAGTTAACGCGCACGCTACGAATCCTCATGGTTCAACTATGCACAAGTGAAATCTCCCACCGGCATTTCATTGCAAGTCAAGATCCAGTGCCTATATATATATATATGTTGTCACCACCAGTGCCTATATATATACATATATATGGGTTGCCGGTGAACGCTTCTCCAACGCGAGCCGTCGGTATTTCTCAATCAAGAAACTCGCTAGGAGACGCTGCCTGCGCCAACGTTGTCTCTCGCGGGTGAAGGCGCGTTCTCCTTTGCGAGCTGGTACAGCGTTCCTCTAAGATTGATTGATTGTGGTTTTTTGGTTAGGAAAGGACGCTAATTTCTGCAGCCCATGTAGGGAGCACGGCTAAGCGTCCGTGGGGGTGGGGGAAAGGGAGTGAAGGAGATAGAGAGGAGAGAAAGGCCGTAGTGGAGGGCTCCGGAAATTTAGACCACCTGGGGTTCTTTAACGTGCACTGACAACGCACAGTACACGGGCCTCTGGCATTTTCGCCTCCATCGAAAATGGAGGCGAAAATGCCAGAGGCCCGTGTACTAAGAATGAGCGTTTCCATAGCCAACGCGCGCCTTTCGCTCTCTCTCTCTCTCACAAGACAGCAGAGGCACGCGCCGGGAGGCAGCGTCGGGAGAGAGAGAGAGAGAGAGAGAGAGAGAGAGAGAGGCACGCGCCGGGAGGCACGCGCCAAGGCGAACGCCGAGGGCGAGCGCGTGCAGGGGGGCACGCGGGTTACGCCTGACGACTGACGCCTGACGACTGACGCCTGACGCGTGACAAGGTTAGACTAAGAGGAGCTTCGCCCCTAAAAGGACGTCTGCGAATACCGCATGACTCAAGTGCCATTTGATACGGCGGCATGGCCCTTTTTACTAAGTGCAAGGGCGGCGGCTGCCACTACCGTAGAGCCCCTGCAGTTTCTTCTCTATTACATGGCGGCCTTGATTGCAATTTCACTGCCAGATTTGGAGCGAGATTTTTTTTGCTCACCGTTGGCGAATCGATGTTTCACTGGTCAAGAGGGAGGGGGCTGGCGCGTTTCACTGGTCCTATACCAACTTGCTCCGGCGCTGCTTCCGCCCGAATTTGAGACACGGATTCAGGCGGAAGCAGACTTCGACTTCGCGTCACTTCCTTTTTGTCTGTCAAAATGGCTGAGGCCGTGGTGCTGCGCGTACTAAAAGGGGGGGCTCGCGTTTAGGGACGACATCAATGCGCGCAGTCACTCATGCATTTCAGTAAACAGCGACTGGGACGCGCTGGACGTATAGCGCTGCATGAGCGAGTCGCGCCGCTGGCCACTGCTTGGTTCTCCCGCTACACGGATAGCGTTGACGTTGGCTACCGAGGCATTAGCTGGTATCGGTGTCACCGATAGGTCGTTGAAAATAATAACTGTGATTTGTTTATGAAACAATATAGTATACAAATGAGGCAAGTTGTGTTTAAAGTGGGCCACATCCTTAAAGCGGTGCTGTTTTTCAGACCATCCGAGACATCGGAAGCCGCGGTACGAATAGAGTGGCACCTGCCGTGTCACTGAAGCGGCTCGCTTCGTTTCTGTCGTAGCCTTTCATATCGATGCTTGGAGAAAACAGATGGCATGCGTTGAGGCATACCGTATGCGCACAACCGTTAATCGTGTTGTCGTACGACGATTTATTATCGTGCAGAGGATGCTGTTGGTTCGAGAAAGCAGTTGAGAGCCAACACGACGCAACACGAAGCAACACGAAGATCACGCGCACAGCGACAAATGCCAATGCGCTTCTTCTTCCTCCTCTTCACTACAATATCCCCCCGGCGAGAAGAGGAGCCAACCTGGCGACTTATGGTGCTGGTAGGATAGTGGGGTCATAATACGGTTTAAGTCGGCTGACATGAACCGTGTCACGACCGCGATGCCGGTGGTCGGTAGATGGTGTCAAGGGTTCGATCACATGCGGCAATGCGACGTCTGCGGTCGCATTGCCGCAGGTAACAGAATGCCGGCGATGCAGGTCGTGCTGCGGCTGCAGCATATGTCAGCGGTGCAGCCACGGGAGGACAAGCTTGAGCCATGGGTTGAGTCATGGATTGCGCCAAAGTTAGCGACTCAGCAAGTTCTTCGCGAATGGCCCTCCTGATGGGCGCAGCCAAAGTCGTGTCACGCTGAGGAGGTGGGTCGCTCACAGGCAGCATAGACAGTTGCCGCGCCACCTCTTCCCGAATGAAGTCTTTAATTTGGCCGGGAAGTACCGCATCCGACGACAGGTTGGAGGCGAGCGTTAGGCTTGAGAGAGAGGGGGCGGGCGTAACAGAGCTGCGCGTAAGGACCCTTTGTCGACGCAGCTCATCGAAGCTCTGGCAAAGAGTGACGACGGCAGCGACAGAAGTAGGGTTTCGTGCGAGCAGCATTTGAAATGCGTCGTCCTCGATGCCTTTAAGTATATTCTTGACTTTGTCCTCTTCGCTCATGCTAGGATCGGCGCGGCCGCAAATATCCACGACATCTTCTATGTAGCTCGTGTACGACTCGCCGGGTTGCTGAGCGCGCTGTCGTAGACGCTGCTCCGCTCGAAGTTTTCTTAAGGTCGGTCGGCCGAAAACTTCCGCGAAGGCTGTCTTGAAAACAGACCATGTTGGCAGTTCGCGCTCGTGGTTATGAAACCACAAATTTGCAACGTCGGCGAGGTAGAAGGACACAGCGTGCAGTTTCGCCGCATCATCCCATTTGTTGTGTTCGCTGACGCGCTCGTAGGTGGATAGCCAGTCTTCAGCGTCGGTCTCACCTGCGCCGCTAAAGATAGGGGGGTCCCGCTGCCGCTGGGCTCCGCCGCAGATGACAGGAGGGACGGCGGCGGCTCCAGGCTGATTGTTGGCAGGCTCAGTCATGGTAGCAGCTGATGCAGTCGGCAACCTTCGGCTGCGTAGCTCCAGGATGAGACTCAAGGGGATACCCAGCACTTCCACCAAATGTCGTACGACGATTATTATCGTGCAGAGGATGCTGTTGGTTCGAGAAAGCAGTTGAGAGCCAACACGACGCAACACGAAGCAACAACAAGATCACGCGCACAGAGACAAATGCCAATGCGCTTCTTCTTCCTCCTCTTCACTACAGTGTGAACAAAACTGAGCACCTTGTGGGGGTGGGGGGGAGGGTGGTTCGTTAGGAAGGAAGAGATGCTAATTTCTGTCTCCCATACTGGGGACACGGCTAAGAGCCTTAGGGGAAGGGAGAAGTGGGAGGAAAAGAGAGGATAGAAGTTTTAACAAGGGCAGAGGCCCGGACGTCGCATTGCGGTCAGCAGCCTGTCGGCAGGGGTAGAGGCGGCGAGGGTCCCGTACTCAGTGGTAGGCTTCAATACCCGTCTCGTCCAGGAACTCCACTAGGCTCCGGAGTGCTGGTAGATGGGGTCGAGACGGGAAGAGGAGGTGTTGCAGTGTGGTGGCAGGGAGACCTTGTCTTCTGTAGGCTGTGAGGACCCTTGAGCGTTCCTCGGCCAGTCCAGGGCACTCACAGAGGAGATGCTCGAGGGTCTCGGGATCGCCGCAACGGCTGCAGGCCGGGGAGGTGCAGAGTCCTTTGGCGTGGCGGCGGGCTGCGGTCCAGACGCAGCCAGTCCGCAGGCGCAGCAGGGCAGCTCGTTCCCTCCTTGTAAGGCCCGCCTCTGGAAGAAGTCTTGGTCCCCGCCCGTTCGCCACCCTTTGGTCTGGATGGACAGTGACGAGAAGCTTCCTGAGACGGGCCTGCGTATGGTCCCTGGCCGCCACGGCTCGGGTGAAAGGGGTGCCTGGCTGATGAGCTGCCTTGGCCAATGTGTCCGCCTCCTCATTGCCGGCTATGCCCACATGTGAGGGCAGCCAGTGGAAGGAGACGGACACTCCCGACGCGCAAAGAGCCTGGAACTTGCATGCCAGGAGGTTCCCGGTAAGCCCAGCGTGGCGGGGATTGGCTAGGGTCCGCAGTGCCGCCCTGCTGTCACAAAGAACGGCTACTGGCTCCGTTGGGATGTCCTCTGCCAGGAGGTCCGCCGCAAGGTGCAATCCTGCCAGCTCCGCTGCCGTGGAGCTCGCTGGGAAAGGCAGCCGGCACTGTCTGCTTCTGGACCTGGATGGGATGACGCACGCTGCCGCTGCGGACCCGTTTTGCATGACGGATCCGTTCGTGAACACCTGCAGTCGACCTTGGAGTTGCTCCTGAAGTTTGCCGATGGCTGCCTGCTGCAGCGCGGCCGCAGGCGTTCGTCGCTTTGAGCACCTTGTGGTCATTGTGAACGCCTATGGGACGGCAAGGTTGTGGGCCTAGCTAGGCTTATCCTCATAGTCCAGAATTCGACGAAAGCTCGTCTGGTCAGGTAGCATGATGTGGTAATGAAGTTTATGGTCACTGACCAGGTCAAAAAGGCTTATCCTCGCAGTCGTCACTGATGTTCAACTTTTGTGACGTTTTTGTTGCTCGCAAAGGCATGGCGTTGTCGGTGGTGTTGTTCCGTGCTGTTATACAGCATGACAGTGCGCATTTATTTTTTTTTTTCTATTTGAGGACGAAGGCGCAAATTCCTATGAGCGTGTATGCCGAGGCACTGGATGCGGCTGAACCTACGTACATGGTTATCGCTCCTAGTCCTATCCTTCTTACGGCGCATGCCGGAGCTTAAGACATCGGATGCAGAGTCATACTACGTGTTTAGTTGAACGTAATTAAAGCCCAACGACGGCCACAGTCTATATGTACGCGGCGAAGGCGACATCGTTGGCTCGGGAATGTACACATAGGAAGTCGGGCAAAGGTTCCGGTAGAGGTTTGCGTTACTTGTTGACGGACTTCCTGTATACTTCCTCGACGAACGTTTTCGCTTTCCTCTGGTAGATCCAGATTCACGAAATCCGGCAGTTCGTCCAGAATTTCCGTGGCAGTGAAAAACACCAAGAGCAACCACAATTAATATTGCTAAACACAGTGAATACTCAGCTTATTTGTTCTAAATCTTGCTGAAGAAGTTCATCTCTTAGAAAAGTGCTCGAGATAACGTCAGTGAGGGTGAAAAGACATCTGCTCAATCTTTACCGGGCAGTCGAGGCCAGGTGACGCAGAATGTGCACGAGATATCGGTAAGTCTGGGAAGCAACTAGGCCTAATGGTGTCTAGTTTTATAAGTTTGAGATGTGCACTTTTCTAAGGCAACATATATTTCTTTGGAGCTTGCTTGTGCGACAGACAAGCGTACGCATCGGTGAGCTGCAATTTAAAAAAGAAGCGGTGTATATAGCGAAAATTTGCCACTTAAAGTGGATTAAAAGGCAGGTTGTCAGCCTTGTGAT